>PJEM01010106.1:0-24686 GCA_004023845.1 Helogale parvula | reverse complement strand
GTAGTAGTGCTTAAGAAAAATTGATTCAGTATCTAATGGATAATTGATACCTGTCACAACACAGCATTTTAAATACTGTTAAGTGAAACTGCAATACAATCTAAGTTTATTTTGGGAGTGTTTGCTGTATCATTGGATTTAATGAAATGTTTAGAGGTGCAGTAGGCATGACTTTGAGTAGATAATGAAAGAAAATGCAAAATGCGTATTGATTCATGATGTGGTTTCATCTTAGCTTGGGCAAACCATGCAGTATTTAATACATAATAGCAGAATATTTACTATTGAAGCTTGAAAAATGTGAGTTCTTTGTGTGCAATCTTTCATTTACGCATGTGAGAGGGTGTTCTTTTTTTAAATATTTTTACATTGTAGTACCCTTATTATTTTCTTTACTTTTTTTTCTCTTCTTTTTTTGGTGGTGGGGGTGGTTATGTTTAAATGAAGTTGCTTTTACAACACCAAAGACTTAATCATCCATTTCCTATATAAAAGGTAGCTACTTTTTTGCATGGACCTCAAGTATATTGTAGTATAGAGGTGGAATTTAAGGAAAGGTATTAAGCAGACTGTGTTTTAGCTTATGGGCAAGTGTGTTTGCTTATTTAATACATTCCGTCAGGGACAGAAATTACATGCTGGTTTTTTTTTCCCCTAGGAAGTGTGTCTTGGGTTTTTCCCTTATCATTTTCTTTACCTTTTTTTTTTCTTCTTTTTTTTTGGTGGTGGTGGTTATATTTAAATGAAGTTGTTTTTACAACACCAAAGACTTAGTCATCCATTTCCTATATAAAAGGTAGCTACTTTTTTTGCATGGACCTCAAGTATATTGTAGTATAGAGGTGGAATTTAAGGAAAGGTATTAAACAGGCTGTGTTTTAGATTATGGGCAAGTAATAAATTGTATCATTTATCTTGAATGTATCATAGATAAGCTGCTATATAACGATTGCCACTTCAGATAGCTATGAAATTAGGTGATTAACTAGTTGTTACTTAACCTTCTAATTTCTGTATAAGTCTAATTACATAAAATAGAAGTTGGGGTTTTGATTTTTTACTTTGCTTTTCTGTTTGGAGTGTCATTGTAACTACTGGATTGTAAATGATGGAAAATAATTGCATATTTAAAAATATAAATTGTGTTAAAAATAAATAAACATTAAAAAAAGAAAAAAACATTAAAAAATTTTTTAAAAAGAATCTTTTTATCTTGATGAGGTCCGAATAGTTTATTTTTGCTTTTGATTCCTTTGCTTTTGGGGATGTGTCAAGTAAGAAATTAATGCGGTTGAGGTCAAGGAGATTGTTTCCTGCTTTCTCCTCTAGGGTTTTGATAATTTCCTGTCTCATATTTAGGTCCTTCAGCCATTTTGAGTTATGTTTGTGTATAGTGTAAAAACGTGATCTAGTTTTGTTTTTTTGTATGTTGCTGTCAGGTCCTCCCAGCACCATCTGTTAAAGAGGCAGTCTTGGGGCACCTGGTGGCTCAGTCGGTTAAGCATCTGGCTTCAGCTCAGGTCATGACCTCATGATTTGTGGTTCGAGTCCCACATCAGGCTCTGTGCTGACAGCTGGCTCAAAGCCTGGAGCCTACTTCAGATTCTGTGTCTCCCTCTCTCTCTGACCCTCCCCTGCTTGCACTGTCTCTGTCTCTCAAAAATAAATAGGAACAAAAAATAAAAGAGGCAGTCTTTTTTCCATTGGATACTCTTTCCTGCTTTGTCAAAAATTAGTTGGCCATACATTTGGGGGTCCAATTCTGGGTTCTCTATTCTATCCTATTGGTCTATGTATCTGTTTTTGTGCCAATACCATACTGTCTTGATGATGACAGCTTTGTAGTAGAGGCCAATATCTGGGATTGTGATGCCTCCCGTTTTGGTTTTCTTCTTCAATATTACTTTGGCTATTCGGGGTCTTTTGTGGTTCCATACAAATTTTAAGACAGTTTATCTTAGCTTTGAGAAGAATGCTGGTGCAATTTTTATTGGGATTACATTGAGTGTGTAGATTGCTTTGGGTAGTAATGACATTTTCACAATGTTTATTCTTCCAATCCATGAGCATGAAAAGTTTTGTTTTTCCATTTCTTTGTGTCTTCTTCAATTTCCTTCACCATTGTTGTTTAACATAGTGCTGGAAGTCCTAGCATCAGCAGACAACAAAAGGAAACAAAAGACATCAGAATTGGGAACGATGAAGTCAACCTTTTACTTTTCACAGATGACATGATACTCTACATGGAAAACCCGACAGACTTAGCCAGAAACCTTCTAGAACTTATCCATGAATTCAGCAAAGTTGCAGGGTACAAAATCAATGTACAGAAATTGGTTGCACTTTTATACACCAATAATGAAGCAACAGAAAGAGAAATCAAGAAACTGATCCCATTCACAATTGCACAAAAACCAATAAAATACCTAGGAATAAACCTAACCAGAGATATAAAAGATCTGTATAATGAAAACTATAGAAAGCTTATGAGGGATCTTTTTTTTAAATTTTAAATTTATTTTATTTAAAAATTTGTTAATGTTTTTTTAAATTTATTTTTGAGGGACAAAGAGAGACAGTGTGAGCAGGGGAGGGTCAGAGAGAGAGGGAGACACAGAATCTGAAGCAGGTTCCAGGCTTTGAGCTGTCAGCGCAGAGACTGACATGAGGCTCAAACTCATGAACCTGTGAGATCATGTACTAAGCCAGAGTCAGACATTTACTCACTGACTCAGCCACCCAGGTGTCCTGAGATTTTTCTTGTTTCTTAAGGCAGACTTGTATCACTATAAACTTCCCTCTTAGAACTGCGTTTGCTGTGTCTCATATATTTTGGAATGTTATGTTTCCATTTTCCTTTGTCCACAGGTATACTTTTATTTTTTATTTGATTTATTCATTGACCCATTGGTTGTTTAGTAGCATGTTTGTTACCCTCCATGAGTTTTTGGGTTTTTCCTCCCAGGGTTTTTCTTATAATTTATTTTTAATTTCATAGCATTGTGGTTAGAAAAGAAGTTGCATATTATTTCAATCTTCTGAAATGTATTGAAACTTGTTTTGTGACTCAACATGTGATCTATTCTGGAGAATGGTCTATGTGCACTCAAGAAGAATGTGTATTCTACAGCTTTGGGGTGGAATTTTCTGTACATATTGATTAAGTCTATCTGGTCTAACATGTTGCTCAAAGCCAGTATTTCCTTTTTTTTCCCCCCCTCTGGATGACCCATTGATGTAAGAGTGGTGTTAATATCCCCTACTATTATTATGTTGCTGTCAATTTCTCCCTTTTGTTCTGTTAATATTTTCTTTATATATTTTGGTCCTCTTCCTTTATATATTTTGTGTTAGGTTCATGCATATTTATATATGTTATATCTTCTTTCTGCATTGACGCTTTTATCACTATGTAGTATCCCTATTTGTTTTTTATTATAGTCTTTGTTTTAAAGGCTTTTTAGTCCTAAAGAAATATAACAACAATATTTTTCTTTTCTTTTCAATTTGCACAGAATATTTTTCTTCATCCCTTCACTTGTAGTCTGTGAGTGTCCTTCTGAAATGAATCTCTTGTAGGCAGTATATAGATATTTCTTGTTCTCCATTCAACCATTCCATATCTTTTGATTGGCAAATTTAGGCCATTTAAAGTGATCATTGAAAGGGGACACCTGGGTGGCTCTGTCAGTTAAGCGTCCAAATTCAGCTCAGGTCATGATCTCATGGTTCTTGAGTGTGAGTCCCACATCAGGCTCAGAGCCTGGAGTCTGCTTCAGATTCTGTGTCTCTCTCTGCTCCTCCCCAGCTTCTCTATCTCTCTCACTCACTCTCTCTGTCTCTCTCTCAAGAAAAAGTAAACATTAAAAAGTAAAGTGATTATTGATAGATATGTATTTACTGTTATTTTGTTGTTTTCTGGTTGTTTTGTAATTCCTCTGTTTCTTCTCTTTCTCTCATCCCCTGAAGACTCTCTTTAGCGTTACATTTAGATACTTTCCTCATTTTCTTTTGTGTATTTAAATTTTGCTTTGTCAGTTGCAATGTTCACATATATTGTCCAATGTATCTAAAAGTCAATTTTAGGTTGATGGTAACTGAAATTTGATAAATTCCAAAACTCTGTATTCCTGCCATCAACTTTTTATGCTTTTGATGTCACTTTTTACATCTTTTTATTTGGCATATCTCTTAACTACTATAGTTTTAGTTAACTTCACTACACTTTTCAAGTTTCATAGTACTTTAATATGTGATTAATCCACTATCTTTGCTATATATTTACCTTTCCCAGTGAGGCTTTCTATTTTCATATATTTTCTTGTTATTTATTGGCATACTAATTTTCAGCTTTAAAGAAGTTCCCTTAATGTTTCTTATGAAGCCAGTTTAGTAGTGATGAACTCCTTTCACTTTTGCTTATCCAGAAAACATCTACCTCTCCCTCAATTCTTAATGATAATCTTGCTGGGTAAAATATTCTTGGTTGGAAGTTTTTTCCATTTAGCACTTTGAATATGTCATGCCACCCTCTTCTGGCCTGCAAATACTCTACTTATAAATCTGCTGATAGCCTTATGGGATTTCCCTTACTCATAAAAATTTGCTTTTCTCTTGCTATTAAGATTCTTTTTAATTTAAAAAAAATTTTATGTGTTATTTTTGAGAGAGAGAGAGAGAGAGAGAGAGAGAGAGACAGCATGAGCAGGGAAGGGTCAGAGAGAGAGAGGGAGACACAGAATCTGAAGACAGACTCCAGGCTCATGAGCTAGCTGTCAGCACAGAGCCTGACGCGGGGCTCGAACCCACGAACCGTGAGATCATGACCTGAGCCAAAGCCAGGTGCCCTGATTTAATTTTTGACCTTTTAGTTATAATATGTCTTGGTGTGGCTCTCTTTGGGTTCATCTTTTTTTTTGGAACTCTTGGGACTTTCTGAACCTGAATGTCTGTTTTCTTCCCTAGGATAGGGAAATTTTTAGCCATTATTTCTTCAAATACAATTTCTGCACCTTTATCTCTATCTTTTTCTGGGACCCCTGTAATGCAAATATTACTCCACTTGATGTTTTCCTGTAAGTTCCCTAAGTTGTTGTTGGTGGTGGGTGTTGTCTTATTTTCTGCTCTACCTGCGTAAGTTCTGTTGCTTAGTCTACTAGCTCTCTGATCAGTTCTGCTTCATCCAGTTGACTGTTGAAACGCCTAGTGTATTTTTCAGTTCAGCTATTTTATTCTTCAGCTCTGTGACCTATATTTGGTATTTTATTTATATTTTCTGTCTCTTTGTTGAAGTTCTTACTGTGGTCACCTATTCCCCCAATTTTGGTGAGAATTTTTATGACCATTACTTTGACTTCTTTATCAGGTACATTCCTTATCTCCATAGCACTAAGGTCTTTTTCTAAGGTTTTGTCTTGTTTGGAACATATTTCTCTGTTGTCTCATTTTTGTTTGAGTCTCTGTTTTTGTTTTTACATATTAGATAAAATAGTTACCTTTGTCATGAAGGAATGGCCTTGTGTAGGTAATAAAGCCTCTCATTCAACCTTGCTCTTGGTTGTTTTTGAACTTTTGTGATTGTGATTTATTCTTGATATATCCTTATTGCTGAGATTGTGTCGAAAACTGTGGGTGTTCCAAGGGGCAGAATCTCTAGTACCTGGTTTCAGGGTAATTGGAAGCCAGACCCTCAGGGCAGCAGGTTTAAAGTATGCAAAAATATACAGTCCTGGAGGTTACGATCGAAATTCATGCTGGCCTCCATATCAGGAGATCATGAGGTATCCCCTGGGTAACGGTCACAAAACTCTGTCCAGATGAATGTATAAACTTTCTAGGAGGTCTCATCAAGCTGTAGTGAGTCCAAGAAATTGCACAATAGTGTCTCCCTGATTACATTCCCTGGAAGCACCTCCATATGCTCTAGATGTGTAGGAAACCTGAAGTCTGCCTTCAGTTTGAAGCTCCACGCTAATAGTCCTTTTCCTAGGTAGACTGGGGTTGTGTTTAGTGTGCTGTCTGTGCAATGCCTGGTACAGGATATGGTGGAGTGTTGAAATTTGTCTGATTTTTACATTACTATGGATCTCAGTAATGCCAACAGCCTTGGCCACCAAGGCCAGGCAGTAATAAGGCATCTTTGTGTAGATTTTACAAACCCACTGGCTTTAGCTAAATAGTTGGAGAGTGTAAGGGAGGGACTTGCTGGCCTGCTATAGGAAGGCAGTGGGAAAATACCTTGACTGAACATATCTATGGGCTTCCAGAATGCAGCAGTAGAGTGTTTTGTCTATGTAGAATGCCATGACAACTCACACCAGTCCAAGCCATTGAGTGTGGGGAGTGTCACAACCACCTGTGGTTGCAGACTGTAGCTAGGGAGTGGGAGAAGGCCACAACCATGATCACCTGCCCCAGCCAGGAAGCAGGGGAGTGCTACAACTGCCTACTCAACAAGATAGCACCAAGACCTCTAACCCCTATCTTAGCAAGCAGGAGAATTGTGTGTCTGAACTTGCCGATTCATGTTACCAGGGTAGATGAAGAGTGCAAAACTGGCATCCACCAACATCTCTTATCCAGAGTGATAATCAACTCTCACCCCTCCAGCAGATGCTTTTAGACTAGCAACTAAATCTCCTTCAAATTAAGTATAAGAGCTTTCAAATTGCTAGGTTTTTTACTGGGTCTCTAGGCAAGTAAGATCACATATGAACCCTTTAAAATGGAAATCTCAGTTTCCAATAGTACTTTGGATCCCTTAGACATTATCCCATTGTTTTTCTAAGCCAGACATTTTGGGGTCTTGTTTCTTTGGTTTCTTTGGTACAGACCAAAGTTGGGATTCTTAATGTGAGATACCAGCCTCTTACTCCTCTGGGAGAAGAACCAGAGTTGTGATATCTCTCCCTATTTTGTGTCACCAAGTTGGTGACACTGTCTCTGCCTCTTCTACATGTTACAATGTGATCTTTTTGTCCTTTGTTATAGAGAAATAGTTCATCTAGTTTCCAGGTATTTTTTCAGAAGGAAAAAGCCATATGTAGCTATAGATTTGGTGTGCCTGAGGGAAAAGTTGAATTCTGAATCCTCTTAGGCTACATGAAAGTCATCTTTTGTCTTTCTGCAGATGGAAATTTTAACAGACAGGAGGCAATATCTCATTGTGGTTATGATTTGAATTTCCCTAATGACTAGAGATAAGAGTATTTTTTTGTGTATCTTTTGGTCATTGATATGTCTTTTTTGGAAAGATACCTATTCAGGTGTTTTGTCCTATTTTAATTGGATTGTTTTTGTTTTGCTGTTGAGGATGGTTTGGGTTTCTGGACATCCCTACTGGGGTAACATTCTTGGACAGTGGGGCCTGCTGTTAGAGTCTATTTGGGAGTCAGGTAAGGGAGTTATTAGTGTTGGGGTGGTGTGATACTGGTGTTCTAATATTTTCTCAGTGGCGTCTTGTCCATGAATAGTTGTTAGTTGTTCTCGTGAGGGGGAGCAAAGTCAGTAACAACGTATGTCATCATCTAGGTAGCCTCATTCTCTACTACGATATTCTCAGAGTGTCCTCAGTTGTAGCAAACTCATGTTCTCTCAAGGTGAACCTGACTTCCAAATACTGTGAAGTCTTTTGGAGTCAAATCTATGGGTCATATTGTATAACTATAAAGCTGTGGGTCATAACGTTTTGACCACAATTCTTTTGAGGAGCTCAGTAAACCTCTGAAAACACAACGCAGATGAAAGAAATACTGCATTTGAAAGCACAGACTCATTTCTGCGAGACTGGTCCTTTTAGCAGTTTTGTGAGAAACTGGGCTTTCTAGATGGCATACAGAAATCCTGGTGCCATAAATATATGGAGGTCTGTGTTGAGGCTGGGGATAATCCATCTTCCAGAGTCTGTCAGCTCCACCATTTTCCATTTCAAATATACCCTTCAAAGAACAAAGGTTTATGTTCCATTTACTGATGTTCCTAGAACAGGGCCTGGTACTGACTAAGCCCTATGTATACATGTAAAAAATGAGTGATTGAATGAATAATTTACTATTGGGGTTACAGGTAGTATTTCAGTTTTCAAAAGACTGTCCATTTTTAAAGAACCTTTGGCACAGGTAATTCAAGTGCAGAGATTTCTGGAAGCATTTTAAGTGGAAGGTTAGGGTTTCTTTGAGAGTTACTAAATCTCAGGATTTCATCTGGGGATGAGTTCACACATAAATTTAGGGTAGGGGGCAATAAGTGTTCAGTGTGCAGTGTGACAGCACCATGACCAGTGTCTGGAACAGGAACCTGGGTCAAGAAACCCAGCATAACTTTAGGAAGGAGTTTCTCTCCTGATGGATGAAGTTGTGATAGTAGTCTATATAACTCTTTATAAACAAAGAAAGAACAATACTAAAACCTGTTCTGTAATCTTCTCTTTTTGTATATACCTGTGGGTGGCCAGAGAAATGACTGATTACTGGTCCTGGACTTCCTGGATAAAATAAAGTACCTTAACTTCTGGTTGAAAATGAGGATGTCAATGCAAAACAACAGGAGAGAAAGTGCAAACTCAATTCTACTGCAGAAACTGGCAAAAAAAAAAAAAGCTTTCTTAGAAAACAAAGACAGGCATAATGTTTATGCATAATGATTTTTTTCCTAAAAGAAAGACACATTTATCTAGCAAGAGCAATACAAAGGGATTATATAAATTTATTTTTCATATAACAATTGATTAGTTTAGAAAAATTCCCATTTTCAATGTTTAATTCCATCTCTCATTAAAAAAAAAATCACTAAAAGGACAAAAACCCACACAAAAATACAATCTGTATCTGTTCTCTATTTACAGATAACCAGTCACTATTAAGGCACAGATTGATTAAAAATTAACATTTATTCAAATAATCCAAATATTTTGTGCATCATATAACACTGACAACACCACAGACTGTAGTGTCATATTCCCTTCATTGCATCAAGAGAAAGTTAGAAAGGTAATTTCCAGTGTTTTAATTTATTTTTAGCCACCCCCATTGAATCTAGTTTAATTGGGACAGTTTTCTCTTTGGCATAGCATCAAAGCACTGTTCATAAAACCTGTATCCACTTAATACTGCAAATTCATTCCATCTTCCTCTATTGCAACTGCATGATAAAGAGCTGGGGAAAGAGCTCTAAATGATTAGGGTTTTTGTTGCTGTTGTTTGTTTTTAAATTTATTTAGGAAGGACTTATTAAGTAAAATTTAAGGCAATGAACTGCTCAACAGGAATCAAGTCTGAATGCTCACCCCATGCTGAATGTGTAGCATGATGTGATCATACAGCCATGTAAGGTAGGGAGCTCCATGTGATGATCTGTGTACATGTGACATGTGCACAGGGTGATTCTGTTGTACTTGCAAAAGGCAAATCTAGTTCTCTTAAGCAGGTAAGATTTAGTTTGGGAATGGGCATCCCCTTAGTAATGTTATAACTGACATAATTTTGTGACTGGTGCATTATTGTCTATGCCTCCTAGGTTACCAATATTATTTTTTAAAGTGAAATTTTTTCTGTGTGTAAAACTTCTCTTCAACTCTTTTTCTTACTTTAATGGTAAGACTTAGTCATGGAAAAATGTCTGGTGAATCCGTTTGATCCCACATTTGTATGAAAGTCCTCAATTATTGTGTATACTTATGTAATGCATTCTGCTGAGACTATATGACAGTGGTTTATGTCCATGTACAAAGGCTTGAATACTGAACATAAATAACTCATTACAGTACAGGCAATTCACAACCTTTCCTGTGGGAAAGTTTTTCAACAAATTAATACAGTTGGAAATAATATTGCTTTGAAGAAAGAGAGGCACTTAGTGATTTTCTTCATGGATTGAAAACCTTTCATTCATCTACAATAAGATGTCTCAAAAGACTTAAGAAACAATGTTGTCTGACTTCTTGGACTTTCACAGTATAAGATAGTAACAATGAGTCTAGCCACTTAGAAAATAGTCCTTTTCTTTTCTTCCTTCCTTCCTTCCTTCCTTCCTTTTTGTTTTTTGCTTTCCTTTGGAACTCAGCTGTTTTTATAAACTGTCACCCTGGAAACTTAAAAAAAGCCTTTCCATTCTCAACAAACACAAGTCTACTTCAAGCAGACAGATACGATTTTAGAAAGTTCTGTGACCATATGGAGCACAGCTAGTGTGTATATGATAATGATAGCAATTTATTTCTCTCCTTAATGGCAACAGTGCTGTCTTGTCAGATGATTATTTGTCTTTTTTAAATAAAGTGACAATCTAGGGCTCCAGTTATTGAATGCCATTCATTCTCTACCATAAAACTCTAGTAGATATCAATTCAATCAGTTATGTATGGTATGCTTATAATATCTAAAAATAAAAGTTTGATATAAATAAGTGTCCTTTAGTGGCAGTATACTAAAGAATAGCCCTTTGCCTTGAGACAACCATTAAAATCATTTTAGCAATACAGGCAGCAGCTAAATATGATTACTGCAAAGGGTTAATATTGCAAAGTTCACTTGGTCTTTCTTTGCACCTGTTATGTGAAATAGGTTCATTGCTAATTGTTTCTAGTATGTTGACACCAATGAACAGAACTGGTCCAGAACCAAGTGGAGTCATTAACATTTCCCAAAGTCACAGAATATTTGCATAAAACTAATAATCCAGTACCATTTCAAATAAAAATTTGACAGTCAGAAAAGTATGACTAAATCGCATTTGTACCAATACATCAGGTGACATGAAAATGAGAGAAAGAGGGATAATTTCCACAGGGTAAGAAATTAGAAAGTGTAAAGTGCTGAAAGACCTCAATAATTATTGTAAAGCAGTACCAGAAAATCCCATTTTGATTATTTTTTTAAGTCCCCAAATACCTAAACAAAACAAGCAAACAAACAAACCTCTATGTTTTCTGGCATCCCAGATGTCAATTAATCCTTCATTTTAAGTAAAAAATCAGTGCATATGTTATTTAGGTAAATGGAAACAGGAAATAAAGCCCTACCCTCAAATTGCAAATTCTGTCCGATTGCCATTAAAAAAATAGTCATCCAAATGTGGCAGTCTGTATGATGACAAAAGATCATCTCTTCTCTTTTCTTCCTTTTTGGCACTAAGTTCAGGTGTGAATAAAACGCTTTGGTCCTGATACCAGACACCCAGAGGACTGAGGATGGTGTGCAGTGAAGGCAGTTCACAGATCTCCTGTGTCCAACTTGACAGAGTTGGTGGTGTGCACCTGGAGGGTACTGCTACCAGCAGCCACTGACACTAGCAATGTCTGAGTGATACTGACGGGGTAGCCTCCCACTTGCTCCGCCTTCCAGGAAAGAGGTGCGTGCACTTGGGGGTTCAAAAAGCTTTCTTCGATTTTTATTTAGTTCTAGAAAGAAAAAGGGAGAATTGTTAGGAGATCAATGAAGAAGCTCAATGGGACATGGCAGTAGAGCTCAGAACATGGTGACATAGTATGGTTTTGGAGGGAAAGTCAAATCTAGTATCAAAAGGAAAAGTTTTCATTGCCACTCAAAACATTTCTGAAATGCTATAAGGTCTGATATCAAATGGAGAATGTTGGTAGAAGGAGAACCAAGGACAGCAAATCATTTTTATTGCAGTTTGTAAATTATCTGGGAGATGTGTCCTTCTCAGAACCCTCTATATCCCAGATATACAAATTTAACAGTTTGAACTATCCCAAATGTCATTTCAGAGGCAAAGGGAGGGGGGCCATCAAAGCTGGTGAAAGGCATATGAGAGGATGTATTATTAATGACACAGAAAATTATTACAGCTCTTGAACTCATCCATGTCAAACACAGCCATCATTAGATTATTAAAGTCGGACATGAAATGAAGATCTCACACAGAAACATGAGAATAATGGAGGAGAGCACACTGAAGTGTTAAGCCACAGCCCAGTGGCTCCACTGATGTCTCTGCTTTTTGAGTCAGAAAGAGTTATATGAAGAAGTGTATCAGCAGCAGTTTTCCTTGAATAAAATAATCAACTTAGGAAAAACAGTAACAGTTTAGAAAATTAATACAACTGAAAATAACTAACAGTTAACCCAAATTCTCAGGGAAAACTGAGATGCTTTATTTTAATTGTAAAGAAACCAAAGTACTTAGAAAAACACTGTTTACTTTGTCTTTTCTCAAATAGAAATTATTAACCACAAAGGTAAAAAATTAAGAGGGAGCCCACCTTGTTTATCCCTATGCAACACTGCTCCTTCCCACCCCCACCACATATATTTACAAATCCTCAAATCAGCAGATGTAACTCTTGCTAATGAACAAAGTAATGAGAATTAGCAGTCTCTGGATATTAGGGTTCTGATGGCCACCAAATGCAAGTATCTAATAACAGGATTATATAGTTGATGTGTTTAAAGTTGTCTTTTTTTTTTTTTTGAGGGGGGTGGAGGCAGTGGTTAAGCATGTACATTTGCACAGTACTCAGAACTTTTTCAACCATACACACAATCCCTTTTCCAATTCTGAGGTTGCATAAACTATGGCTACGTTGGTGCTGGAGCTGAGAACAAGAGACTCAAATTGCACCATGGTCACAGGTGGCTAAGGATAGCTATATGGCCAGATGTGCACTTCTCTACCAAGTTCTGGAACATGAACCAACACCCTTAACCCTTCACCCCACTGCCTTCCAAAATGTAAACATCTGCCTCATAAAGGTGATGCACAAGCAGAGACATCTCTCTTTTGTTCACAGTTAGATCTTAGGGGAGAAGAAAAATAAGTGATTTAGTAGCGATTGTAACAACAAGCACTTTACAATTTGTTTTGTCCCATTTAAGTGGTCCTTAAGGAATAGATGATAATACCATTCTCCACTTTAGATTAGAAACTGAGTTTTCAAAATAGACAAAGTAACCTATCCACACAGCTGTTAAGTGACAGAATGAAACTCTGCCTGCCTATGCAAAGGCCATGCCCTGGGCCCTGGACTCAAGTGATCCATCCATCAAGTAGAGAAGACCAACCAAGGCATTAGGAATACAAATTTGAAAACTTGGTAGTTTCAGGAATGCCAGATAACAGGGCTGTACTTTGTATATTACTATATCAAATTTATTTTTTAAATAGAATAAAATAGCTTTAAAACTCTGGAATGGTGGGGGGCACTTGTGGGGAGAAGCACTGGGTGTTATACGGAAACTAATTTGACAATAAACTATTAAAAAACAAAACAAAACAAAAACTCTGGAATAGCAAGGAAGGTATCTTTATAAGCAAGATACATGCATGCAGGCATGCTTACAGATGGCTATTGTTTCAAATCCCTGTAGAAACACTGTAGAATGACATTGCTACTAAAAGTTGAACACATGTATCATTTTTAAAAAACAAACACAGAAATTTAGAAATCAACACAAAATTTATTATATTTAAATGCAACTATAGGAAAGTTAAGAATAAATGAATCCTAGTAAGTACACAGCCTATGAAAGTGTTATCACGTTCTAGTAAGAAAACTGTCTTGGCCTCCATTTTCTCCTGAGAGAATAACACATGAATCAGGAGAACATTCCCATACTATAGAGAGGGAATAGGAATGTGTCTCCCCTAGCACACGTCACATGCACAATTGAAGAAATTGGCCACTGAAGACAAACACATTATTTAAAAAGACATTGAAAACTTTATTCTGAAAAGCCACATCAACTAGATTTTTGAAAGAATAAAATGATCATGAAGAAACTTGGCCATTCCCTAAAGATACGATTTCTAAGGTATCCATTTCCAAATGTGAAGCAGAGATAAATCTTCTAGAGAGATTAACAAAGATCAAGTCCTACTGAAGAGACTTTATTTTTGTTGTTGTTTTTTACATTAAAAAGTAAACTCTTTCCTGATTTTTTTCAAGTAAGCCTAAGAGATAGTTTGGGAAAATACCAACCTTTTTCTTTGAAATTCCAAGGTTCACACAATCCTGGCAGCTCTCAGGATCTTGTTGCGGGTCTGAACAGAGTCACAAACTAAAAGAATAGGTCGGGAAATGTTAGATCTACCTGAGGCCATGGTGGGAAGCTTGTCAATAGGATGCTAAAGTTCCTTTTACTTTGTCCCTGTACATTTAGTTAACCACTCACTAAAATACTCTGAGAAAAATCAAAGAATTTTTAAAAACTCACAGATTTGAAAAAAAGATCATTTTTCCCTCTGATTCATCTATATGAGAGATAAATCTCATCTCCTTCTATGACATTAAAAGAAATGTCTTCTGGCCCAAGATTAAAAACAGAATAAAACTATAATGAAAGAGCAGCCCTAATCACAGACTAAAAATCTATAAAAATTTTAAAAGGAATTTTGAGCAAACTCTATACCTAACCAAACTATGTAACCGCAAGACAAAAGGGAGTAAAAGCTGCCCGGCTACTACTCTGCATCCACCCCTGGAAATGGAATTTTCTGAGACTAGAAATGGATACCTTTGTTATCAGATGAGTTGAATTGGAAAAAGAAGGTTTTTGATGAAGGGTTTCTCAATAAAAACTTTTTACTTGCAAAGAAAACAATTTACCAGGTTCAAACAAATGCACTCAACAAAGTAAGGCAAAATCATCCTTAAAATAATCAAATACTTCACACTGTGCAGAACATTCATAAGACATCTATTCAAAGCCTCTAATTCCCTTTAAAAGCAAGAAGACCTGTGAACCCCATTGAGAGAGGTGGTCTAAAGAAATAGTATGTAATCTCAACAGAATCACACTGAGGATGACTGGAGAAAACAATTTTTTAAAGAAGCTTCAAAACCCCTCCTCTCCAACACTACTCCCCAAAACCCATCTGGAATACATCACAAATGTGTTCCAAAATAAAGGTCCTGATGATTTAAAGAGATATGTCTGTTTCTGGAAGCTTTACAAAGTGTGGGTGCACAAAGAAAGAACTTAATTTTCATTATATGGTCACTGATATTCTATGAATCTCTAGTGAAAAATTATCAAATTCTAGAACATATATTTCTCTGGTATAATGTATTGTCCCACAAGCATATTTTAACACTACAGGCTTGGTGATTATGTGAGTTATTTCAAATGGTTTATTCATTTTTTTTAAATTAATAAAAGAATGTGAATACACACACACACACACACACACACACACACACACAGTTAATTTGGGTCTAGAAATAGCCCTTTAAAGCTGAGCTTTAGAGTAAACAAGTTGAAAACTATCCTATTGCCAGAGGTAGTAGAAAAAAAAAGAACAAAAGAATATACTGCTTATAACACACACCGCTAAAACTGTAGGTTATTTCCACTACATCTGGTGACATACCACGGGGAAGGACTGACCTCAGAAATGGAAGGTAACCTTACATAATCATCTATTCCAATCCACCTTCATGGTTAAGAAATCAAAACCAAAGAGGTTTGGAAACTCACCCAAGGACTAATGACTTGGCAGAGGAAAACCCAGATCTCTTTATCTGAATACAGTGTTCTTTACACTCTACCAAGCTGATCTTATGAACAAGAAAAAGCATCTGCCCTGTGGAGTTCCATTAATGCAACCATTTGGGTACACGGGATGGAAGAAGACTCCTCAAACTGATGCATGTAGAACTCTATCCATGCAGGAGCCTAACAGTCTTCTCAATGGCTGAATTTCCACCCTTATTTCAAAGCTGCTCTGCTTATATCTGCTAAAATTAGGTCTATATATAAGATTTTCTTGAGGAGTTGGGAGGGGGATTCAATCTCCTGCTAAAATAAAATGGAAAACCACTGAGGTTTTCATTTTATTTGCTAATGTGATTAGTGAATGTTGCTTGAAAAGGACTTGCACTGGTTAAATGCCACTGCTGGCTAACCTGCAAAATCAATGTTTTGAAATGGCAAAGTCATTTTCCCACCACATCTGACACTTGGCTTCTGCCCTTGGTGTCTCTTTTTGAAAAAGTGGTAGACATGTCACATTGACATTAATGAACTTTGTCAGAACTTCTTCAAAAAGTAACCTCATTTTTGTCCCTAAAATTTCTTCCTCATATTTCTCTATATACCTTTTGGAGGTACATGGTTATGTACTTACAGATTACACATTATCATGCAGTTCAATTCCTCATAAGATTGGCAGGTACCCAGTAAATATACATAGAGCATTTTCTAATACATAGAACATGCAATAAGTGCACAAAAAAGTGTTCTGGGAGACAGACAGCATTATTTTCCTTCATTCTGTGACTACATTCCGGATACGACACCCTTCTTTGACTCACAGATTCTACTACAAGTTGGGAAAAACTGAAAAGCATTAAGACAATACTCTTAGATTCCAGCTATTCCAAGGATCATTCTTTCTCTGGTGCAATTATCTCAATTGGTATGCAAGGATACATGCATTTGAAACATGACATTCAATCCAGAATAATTATTCACTAACCCAATGATATTTGCTTAACACAACCACAAAAGGAGTATTCAACTTGTCCCCCATTCGTATGTTCTGCAAAGGGCAATTTTGGTTAGATCTTTCTGAAGAGATCTGTTTTAAAGAATGACATTGTCAAGGCAGGTTTTCAGGCAATGCCTTGAGGAAGGAGTAGGGTGTTCTCAACATTTGTCACAATGTTAGTGGGAAAAGACTCTAGAACCACAACTACAAGGTGCCAGCATAGTAAGCAAGTGGTTGGTGGACAGAACTAGCCCCAGTGGCTGAGGCTACTGGCAGAGGTTCAGATTTTAAAATATGAGTATGAGCATTTATATTCACCTGAGATTGCAAGCAGCATTTTCCTCCTGGCACCAAAAGTCGTAATTCCCAGCTCCTTCAGATCCTGATCTGTGAGAGTGAGGAATGTCTGAAGATCGATCTGTGGGTGAAAATGTAATATATAACCAATGTATTAAGTACTTAGTTCCTCATTATTACACATATTTCATTTTCTAACTATGCTCTGCCTACTTCCAAAAAGGAATGATGGTGTCACAGACCTAGGGGACAAGAGAACAAGTAATAAAGGTCGTGAAAAGAAAGTGATGATTTTAGTAGGAGACAGTCTAAGCCACTTATTTATTGCAGTTGAGATTAAAAATTCAGGTCTTAACATCCTGGTAGCCAGAGCAAAATGGGAAACACAAATTCCACAGTTTTTGTGAACTGATAAAAGAATACCTACCTGTCCAGAAAAAAATATTTCTTAGCTTTGGGTTCTGAATTGGTTAAGTGGAGCTCTACAAAAAGAAACTGAATAATATCATAAATGGTATTCTTGTGTTCTACATAAGAATGGTAGAATTCCCAGATTACATCAGACATGTGATTCACTTGGCTCAGCCCCGCATGGTATCTCTAAAAGTGACCTACAAGAAGTATTTCCAGGAACAGTATAACTGCACCCTCTAGCATCAGCAACAAAATGTGAAGAAGTCCAAGGATCCCACCCTTCCATTGAAGAAAGGCAATAGGCTCTGAAGCCAGAGAGATTTGGCTCACTATTTTGCCTCTGCTGTTACTAGTTGTGGGCACTCAGGGCTTACCCTGCAAGACTGTAGTGGGCATGAAGTATGATCATAGATACAAAACAATGGGCTCACCAAAGTGATAAAATAACTGGGAGCTGCAGTTAGTAGTTACGTATTTAGACATATCCTCTGTGAAAGTGGCTAAACAAATCTTCAACCTGCTTACAATAAACTAAATCCCACAAGGTCACTTATTAAGAAATGTCTTTTTATGCCATATCTGAGTATTAGAGACTATCCTACACGAAGGAAACAGAACTGAATGTATACTTTTCATTCAAATTATATAAAAATTAATTTGAGATTTTCTGTTTTCATTTTGTAAAGTACATCCAGATCTTGGAAAACCTTTTCATTTATCATGTCTAAAGATATGCTTTTAGAAATTCTGTTAAATAGAGATTCTTTACTTTAGGGATCTCCTAACTCTTTTTAAAGGGCCAGAGATTAAATATTTTAGGTTTAGTGGGTCATACTATCTCTGTTACAACTATTTGACTCTGCTGTTTTAGCTTCAACGCAGCCATAGACAATATGTAAATGAATGTGTGGCTGTATTTTCAATAAAACTTTATTAACCAAGGCAAGTTTGCAGGCTATGTTTGCTGACCCCTGCCCTAGTTAATAAATATTAGATAAAGGCAGCCTGGCTTTATATTATCATGTTTTCTTCCTTCTCAGATTAATTTAATAAGAAGTACCTTTAATAAATTTATTTCTATCCTTTGTCAAATAAGAAATAAATACAAATAAAAACAAATCCATAGTCTCTTACTTCAAGACCTTCTTTTTCTGGACAAATTAAAGTACTTCTGTCCTTGAGCTTCTCAATCAGCTATACTTGTCTAACCAGCAAAGGAAAATAAGTAAATGCAATTTTTTAATGCACTGATGAGTGCAACTTAGAAAATCCTCAGTTAAATGAACACTAATTTAGATTTCGAGAAAAGAAAAAATCAACACACTGAAATTCAATACATATATGACAACCTTTTTTTTGTTTTTGGTGTTAAAAAACAAAGTTCAGCAATTATACTTAATAAATTATTGAACCATGGGCAATATATTCAATTTAGAATACAAAGGCCTACTTAGATTCCTTTTGAGGGATACATGCGTGGGCATTATGGATTTAACCAGATATTCTCTAACATGAAATAAGCCAAACTAGCATGAAACCTAAAAACCATGTCTTGATTTGAAAAATACATACATTTAGCAAAGTATTCTAATTATGTTGCACTGGGTTAGCTATGCCCTAGCAACATGACAGCATCATTAGAAAGAATCATGTTCAGGGGCTCTTCTCTTTAAGTCAGTACATAATAGCCATGGCTGATCAGTGTGATTAAAATCCATGGTAGTGATGTTTCAGAAAACACCTTATTTCTGTCTCAGTTCAGGCGAAACCCAAACACTAAATTAATGAGTAAATTAACATATATAGAAGTCACATTCTATTTTGTGAGAACGGATTCAGTAACATGACTAGGACAGGGTCAAAAACAACCACGGATATTTATTTCAGATGCTGTTATTTAAGTGCCACAAATAAAGATAATACAGATTAAAGACTGAAATTATCTTAAATACAGACTTTGCTGTTAGGGGAGCAGTGAATCAAATGTTCCTATGAATCAATACCCCAATTGGGTCTTTTAACTATAGCTGGTATAGGTGTGTTTTTGGAAACACAATTTTCTGTATTTCTGCTAATCTGTGTTTACTAGTTTAACTAAATAAATAAGAAATAAGATGACATTTTTCTTAGCAGTGGAAACAAGTTATGAGGCTTTCATAAATGCTCAGTGAAAGTACAGCCATAGGTCACTGAGTCATTTCATTCTAGAAGTCGTCATACACACAACCAAAGCAATGATGCCCAGGAAAATAAATAAATAATGACTGACCTCTTGTTGCTGGAAGACATCTGTGTATTTGCCCAGGCCCAGTTTGCTAAAGAGCTCAGGGAGGTCAGAGCCTTTGAAAGAGCTGTTCAAATTACAGCCATTGCTTCCTGTCAGCGAAGAAATGCAGTCCATGTAATTGCTACTGCTGAGATAGTGCTCCGCTGAAAGGCAAAGGAGAGACAGGCTTGAAGTGAAAATGCCCAGAGACAACACGGTTTAATTAAAAATTTTAATCACTCAAATATTTTAGATTTCATTGTTGGACTGAATAGAGCAGTAGCTGCAGAAATACTGCAACTCTTTACTAAAACATTGGCTTTTCATTAAGGAAATGCTGGTTATTGCTTAAGGGAGGTTCTTGCCATTAAAAGGTTACACTTGGGAGGCAGCAATTCAGCAATAGTGCCTCTGTAGTTAATAATCATTCATCATATTCTCCCTGAGCATTTGGAAACATTTGCTCTTTATAACTGATTTGATGTGAATTAAGTGAGAAATTGGAAGAAAGATCCCTGGGATACAATAAAAGTATGGGAAGTTACTGTAAGTCCAGGCTCCTTTTGGAAGGCAGGATAGCCCTCTGTATCCACACTTGTGCTTTCCTGTGGTCAAAGGAATTGCAGGATATTGAAACATGTAAATATCATCCCTTACAAAAATATAATTAGGCAAAGAGTTCACAAAACAGAGCGCTTCCAAAATTAAGAGCAAATGCAAAGTTTAAGAATGGCACTGGATGTGAATTTTATGACAGAAACAAATCTGTCTACTGAGAAAAATTCGAAGACAGCAAAGCTAAACTTGCCTTGGCTCTGCAACTGATTTGGTGGGCAAAGATTTCTCTACATTGTCTGTGGTTCTCAGACCCAATGACCTGCACTGTTGGGTGATGGACCAGTGAAGCATGCCAAGTTACTTAACCAAATATCGAAGCGCTCATCCAGAGCTGCTTTGGAGAGCCCAGCAGAGCCCTGCAGCTATCCCTGCTTCCCTAACAGCTGGCTCTTATCCATGTGGAAATTATTCCCTTAGACCAAAGTTGCTGCTTCAGGAAGGATTCCAAGGTTGATGAGGGTGGAGGATACTCACCTAGCTAATCAAATACATCTAATCTCCTCTGGTCAGTGCATTCTCCAGATCTAAGTATCCTGTTCTACACTGTTTTGTGTGCCACTAATCACTTTCTCTGGCCATTTTATGTCCCAACTGACAGTACATACATATACTTTCTATATTTCAAGTGGAAGGTATTTCCTGATATAATTTCTCTTTCTCTTAAAAATAGATGTTTTAGGGGTGTCTGGCTGGCTTAGTCTGTGGACCATGCAACTCTTGATCTCTGGGTAGAGTTCAAACCCTACATTTGGTGTGGAGCCTACCTAAATTAAAAATGTAAGGGATGCCTGAGTGGCTCAGTCAGTTAAGCATAGGACCTTGGCTCAGGTCATTATCTGGCAGTTTGTGGATTTGAGCTCCACATCAGGCTCTGCATACCACCCATTAGAACAGAACCTGCTTCAGATCTTCTGTCTCTTTCTCATTCTGTCCCTTCCCTGTCCATACTCTCTCCCCCTCAAAAATAATACAATATAATAAAAATAAATTAAAAATATATATTTAAAAACAGATGTTTTATCTTTTGTGGGGAGAAAGTGTAGGTAAAAGGACCCAAGCCCTGGAGTATTTCACCACTTAAAGGGAAGACCCAAAGTCATCACCCCAGTGAGGTATTTCCCTGAGGTTGACACAAAGCAAGAATGTGAAGAGCATATGAGAGTAACCACTGGAGTTGACAAGATGGAGGCTACTGGAAGGCTAACCATATAATTTACTGTTTAAATTATAAATTTGCTTTCTTTGAGAATAAAAGAGAGAGTTACTGAGAAGCACACGGGTACAACTCCTATAAACAGGGTCTGAGAAAAACCTAGACATTAGTGACTTTGAAAAGGATTTCATGAAAAACTATCTACAACTGTGGTCTTCAATACAGTAACCTCTGGCCACATGTGGGTACTAAATGCCTGAAATGTGGGTAGTGGAAATAAAAATGTTCTGTAAGATTATAAAATCTATTCATGCCAGATTTTAAAGACTTAGTAAAAAAGGGAATGTAAAATATCTCATAAAATGTCTTTACATTGATTACAGTTTAAATAATATTTCACGTATGTTTGGTTAAGCAAATACATTAGTGAAATTAGAAAAAAAAAGAGGTTTTAAAAGTAAATATTCATAGTGATATTTATTACAGCACATAATTTCCTTTATATCTTTTTACCTTAACTATTTAAAGTTTCTATATTCTCTTTTAAATTCCTTATGCTCTTAAAGCATCATACAAAAGCCAAATATCTGTGTTTCCTTAATTATTCCTTTTTATTAATGAGTTCCCAATCTTAACTCTCATCCTGAATTTCAATGCAGCTAAGTTGTGCAGTCAATTTTAATTATCCAATGCTAAACAAACATAAAGGAGTTAAATACTGAAAAAGAGGCACAAAACAAATTTATATTGAGCCACAGAACAGAGATCATTTCCACCCCTAGATCTGCATCTGGCACCAGCCTGCCTCTTAGTTTCATGATCTTGTTAGCAGTGGGTGCCCTGTTCATACAGTAGTTTCCTGGCTACTACTGACAGTACATTTGGAATGTGTTTTCTTTTTTAGAGTTGGCTGACACCAGGATTGACCTTTTCAAGTCTGAGACTCTTGACAACATGACCAGCCTTACTGATGGCAACAACTGACTGTTACCAAGTATCTACTACACTCACTCAGATTGCCTTTCTTCACGTATTCTTCAAATACTCCAAGCTATGTGTTTTAGGATTCCAAATTCATCAAAAACCTTGAAAAAAGGTCATTAGGGGAATATCTTGTGATTACGATTGTCGATTCTTGTCTGCTTACCTATTTATACAGCGCAAAAGTGTGATAACTGTTACAGACGAAACCTCTGGACTTATGCTGAGTCTTCACTACAATTGTTCAATGCCAGAAACTTTATGTTTTAAGCTTTTTTTTTTTCTATTTATGGCAACCTGACTACATATTGTCAATTTAAAAAATTAAAACTTGCTCTTCATCTTTAGTAGCTACCCACTGGGCAGACTTACTTTATTTTCCAGGATGCTAATTTGATCACATTTGGCTGAACTCCTTTACATCCCTGTCTTTTCCTTATGATCTAGATATTTGTGGGAGAATGACTCATCCATACATTCATTCAACAAATGTTTACTGAATGCCTATCTCTGTCAGAACTGTTAGACATTTGGGAAGAAATAACAAGGCTCTGCCCAATAATGCTTGACACATGGGCGGTTTGTAAGCTCTTGCTGAATGAATAACTATGGTTCGTAGCTGTGGAGCTCAAATTACCCACAGGTATAACAAGAATGAGTGTAACAGTGCTAAGTGAAAGCTTAAATGAAACATAGCGGAAGCAGAGAACTCTGCCACCTCCTTCACTGGGAAAAATAAGGAAGGCTTCATAGAGAAGGTGGCATGTGATTATGCCAAATATTTGAAGGCATGGGGTTCAGAATTTATATTTGAGCATCACTCTAACTCAAATGGACAAATTCCAGGCTGATTACATCGAAAAGTATGATAAAAAGTCAAAGCTCACTTGATTTATTCTGTTTTCGTTTCGGGCTGCCAATAGAACCGGCAAATTCACTAGGACTCGTGGGTCCTATTCCATTTCGGTCTCTCCAGTTACCAGATTCACCTCCACTTCCCAGGTGTTCACGACTGTTGGACCTTGAGAGCGACACTGATGAGCCCTGTAGACAATCAAAGCCAAATGAGGAAATATTTAATAAGGTAGGTGTTCTGAGATTTGAGAAGAAAAGAATGCACATTAGACCACCACCATGTACTTCTATTGTTCACCACTGCCAATTCTCAAGAAGAGTCCATGGCACCTGTGTATAAGGCCTCTATCCTCCAGCCACCTGGTAATGTACACATTATTCATCATTCATCTTTCATTATGGGAGTGCCCAGCAAAGGTCTGAGAGCCTCTGGTACAAAGACTCACTCCTATAAGATTTGGAGGAGGGGATACTAAGATTTCTCCCTATTCTGGGGAACCACAAAGCAGGTCTTCTATCTGGTAGAACAGAGATTCTCGCCTCGTGTCCCGTAAGAAGGACACATGAAAGGAGGTATGGCTAGGCCTAATGTTCTAACAGAATAGAGCTCCTAGGCTAATAGAGTCAGAGTGGAGAGAGAGTTAGCACTTCTTTCATTACCCTCATCCAAACAATTATTGGGTCTTTCTAATAAATTACAAATACCTGGAAACATTTTTAATTCCCCCAAATAAAAATTAAAAGACCTCAAAGTCTGCACTGAACTTGCCTTTATTTATTCATTTAGTTAACCAAAGATACTCTTCTTTGTACTATATCTACAGTTTTAAATTCAGGATTGCCTGGTTTTCAAAGTATCCTGTTTGTTGCAGAATTCTAATTTTAGTATAAGTGCTACCAAAGCGAGCACTGTTTGTTGGGGAATTCTAAGTGAACTTTCACTATTCCATAAACTCACTTCATTCAATCTCAAAGCAGAGTAACCACAACTGGCCATGCCCTCCTTTTTTCTTCATCATCTCTGGCCATGCTCCCCCTTAACACCTTTTACTCCAAGCACTCCCCAGGTGTTCTGCCCACACTATATAGCCTTGCAGGATCCTCCTCCCCTTTTCTACTCCAAATATCACATTTTTCTGGAGTTGGCCCTAACATTTCTTCTTGTCTCTTTCCTACACCTGCTCATTAAGTAATGTCAACCTCTTTCAAAGCTTAAGGACAAACCAGGACTTTTCCAGATTTGACTTTTCTGTTGAAATTTGTAATCGTGGAGTTTCCTTCTGGCATTTTATTTTTTTTCCATAATATTTTATTGTTAAATTGTTTTCCATATAACACCCAGTGCTCCTCCCCTTAAGTGCCCTCCACCATCACCACCACCTCTTACCCCACTGCCCCCTTTCCCTTCAACTCTCAGTTCATTTTCAGCATTCAATAGTCTCTCAAGCCTTGCATCCCTCTCTCTCCCTCCTCCACTCCCCCTGGTTCTCCATTAGGTCTCTCCTGTTTTCCTGCTAGACCTATGAGTGCAAACATATGGTTTCTGTCCTTCTCTGCCTGGCTTACTTCGCTCAGCATGACACCCTCAAGGTCCATCCACTTTCCTACAAAAGGCCATATGTCATTCCCTCTCATTGCCATGTAGTACTCCATTGT
>PJEM01010105.1:40715-65655 GCA_004023845.1 Helogale parvula | reverse complement strand
AACATATAGTATCTGTCCTTCTCTGCCTGACTTACTTCGCTTAGCATGACACCCTCGAGGTCCATACACTTCACTCCGAATGGCCAGATTTCATTCTTTCTCATTGCCATGTAGTACTCCATTGTGTAGACAAACCACATCTTCTTGATCCATTCATCAGGTGATGGACATTTAGGCTCTTTCCATGATTTGGCTATTGCAAAAAGTGCTGCTGTGAACATTGGGATACATGTGCTCCTATGCATCAGCACTTCTGTATCCCTTGGGTAAAGCCCCAGCAGTGCTATTGCTGGGTCATAGGGGAGTTCTATGGATAGTTTTCTGAGGAACCTCCACACTGTTCTCCAGAGCGGCTACACCAGTTTACATTCCCACCAACAGTGTAGGAGGGTGCCCGTCTCTCCACACCCTCACCAGCATCTATAGTCTCTTGATTTGTTCATTTTAGCCCCTCTGACTGGCGTGAGGTGGTATCTCAGTGTGGTTTTGATTTGTGTTTCCCTGACGCTGAGTGATGTTGAGCATCGTTTCATGTGCCTGTTGGCCATCTGGATGTCCTCTTTGGAGAAGTGTCTGTTCAAGTCTTCTGCCCATTTCTTCACTGTATGTTTTTAAAGACTAATGACTTTGGGGGTGCCTGGGTGGCTCAGTTGGTTGAGCGTCCAGCTTTGGCTTAGGTCATGATCTCACGTTCGTGGGTTTGGGCCCTGCATGGGGCTCTGTACTCACAGAGCCTACTTCAGATTCTGTCTCCCTCTCTCTCTGACCCTCCCCTGCTTGCACTGTCTCTCAAAAATACATAAAAAAAAATGCTGATGACTTTGAATACCGCAGAGTCTTCTTAATGTAGTTTTCCTTTTAAATTCAGGGGGAAGGTGGGGATTAGAATGGTTACGTGGTTTCTCAACAGCCAGACAAGGCAGCAGTGAGAAGAAGGAAACAGATTTTAAAAGAGGACATGCATTCCAGAGAGCAGGCGACAGGAAAAGGCATTTACAATGAACGTGCATGTGATCAGATTAGCAGTCACTTGACTGACGAGGTCGCTGGGGGGCTGGGGGCGTGGCCTCCACAGCAGCCAACGCTGACTCTACTCCGGAGTCATGACAACTAAAAATCCACTGAAGACTAGATGTTCCTCTTAGAGAAAACCCAACACACGAGTAACGACTGTTTTTTCTGTCTTAACTGATCTCAAACGGGGAAAGTATCAGACCCAATCTACCCCCCCTTCCCTGCTGGGTACTATTTCCTCTACGTTTGGTCCCGTAGGGAGTGCAGAGGCCATCTTGGGAATGACTCACCACAGTGCATACATGAATTCTCTCGAGTGGGGAAAGGATGATTCTTTAACAAGCCTAAGTTAATTCTTTTGTGAAAATCACCAGACATCTATCTAACTAATTGGATCAGGAGGCAGAAACTGGTCAGGTGTTTTATTTTCCACAACTGACACAGCATTTAACTCGCCCAATGTCATGGTCTTGGGTAACGCAACATTAAAATTCTGCCTGGCTTTTTCCTCGAGAAGGAATCCCGAAACACTGGCATCAGAGAAGACCTCTGGGGTTCACTAGCACAGGTGGCTTCACGGGGTGCAGACGCACAGGGCCTCTGACCCAGAATGAGCCCAGGCTTGGTCTAACGTTCCACTGTTTTGAAATTCCTGATGGTTACTGAACAGAAAAGCACATTTTGATTCTTCACTGGGCCCCACAAGTTCTCTAGTTGGTTCTGGAGAGGCCAGGTGCTTTAAAGTATCGGCTGGTGGCAAAGTCATCTCCAGTCCACTGAGAAATGGCAAAACACGAACCCTGCAGTGATCTCATAAAGCTAAATGCATAAATTTGCAGGGCGCTTCTTTTTCTGAGGTTAGGTGCTTCCTACGGCCTGGATGCTAACATGTCCCTTTGTGAAATGACGGTGACAACAAGCAATTCATCATGTGTCCTCCCCGTGACAAAGGCAGGCACCAGCTGCCCTCCATCTTACCTGGGAAGCCCTGTCCACCCAACCCCTCTCCGCGAGGGCCTCTCCCAAGGAGGCCTTGCTCGCTGCAGCTGCTGAGAACAGGCAGTGCCCTGCGCTCCCGAGAGCACGTCCCTCCCCTCTGTCCTCTTGCACTAGGATGTCTGAGGCCTTCTAGAACAGGCTCCTGAGAAAAAAGGATTTCCTTGAGAAAGCCAATATTTATTTAAACGCGTCAAAAATCCAGAGTCTGGGAAAACAGTACAGCACATCCTCAAAAGACAAAATGTAGGGTCACCATCAGATCCGCCTGCAACGCCACTTCCGAGTGTACAGACACGGAAAGCGGGACACTGAAGAGCTATTTGGACGCCCTGGTTCACAACAGCGTTATCCACAATGGTTGAAACGTGGAAGCCACCTAAGCGTCCGTCAGCAGGTAAATGGAGAAACACGATGTGGCGTCTCCACACACTGAAAGATCACCTGCCTGAAGGAGCAGAGCCCTGTCACGGGCTGCGACATGGGTCAGCACTGAGGACCTTACGCTGAGCGCAGTGAGCCACAGGGACAGCCTTCTTCTGCAAGGTACCTAGGAGAGTCAAAGCCGTAGAGGCAGAAGGCTGACTGGCGGGCGCCAGGGGCCGGGGGAGGGGGACAGGAGTCCGTGTACAAAACTCCAGTTTGGTTGGATGAGAAAGTTCTGGAGATGGACGGTGGTGATGGCTGTATTTGATGCCACTGAACGGCGCACGTAAGATAGATTAGAATGGTAAGTGTTACATGTATTTTATCACAATGGAAAGATACTCCAGAGTCTAGGCGCTCTCTTGTCCCTCACACAGACACCGCTGTGCGACACTCAGGTCGCGCGCCCGTATCACGGTGGCCCCTACAGTCAGACCCAAGCAACTCAATGCTAGTAGAGGGTTACTGCTGACAAGATGTGGTCCGTACTCAGTTTTCGCCACATGATCCCAAACACCGTCTAGAGCCGACTTCTTCCAACCAGGAGCCATTCAAAGGGCCTGTGTCCATCACATCTGGTCACCCCGTATCCTCACCTCCATCAATCCAACAGTCCTCCAAGCCCCTCCCTTCTTCCGGGTCTTCCATTACATGGGTGTTTTTGAGGAATCCGAGTAGTTTGAATGGTATGGTGTCCCCCGATCTCGTTCTGCCTGACTTGACTTGGGTCACGTATTTTTGGTGAGGACGCTGCACACGTGCCACTGCCCCCCCCCCCCCCACATCACATCATCACGTCAGGAGGTACAGACTGGCAGGCGGTCCCACTACTAAGTGTAGGCGCGGGTAAAGCAGTGGCCCCTCGACCTGTCCTCTGTCCAGACTCTCCTCCCCTTTGTAACTAACAAGTGACTGCGGGTTGATTCCTCTGGACACACCTCCTGCTCCTCCACACCTTTCCCCAAAGTGCCGCATGCAGTGTGGGCTGGTGATGCCTGCAGGGTAGGCTGTCACGTCCTCGGGGGCAAGATGGAGATTTAAAAAGAATTGTTTTAATGTTTATTTTGGAGAGTGCGAGAGCGCCAGAGGGGGAGGGGCAGAGAGAGGGAGACACAGAATCCGAACCAGGCTCTGGGCTCTGAACTGTCAGCACAGAACCCCATGTGGGGCTCTAACTCACGAACTGCGAGCAAGATCATGACCTGAGCCGAAGTCAGACACTTAACCGACTGAGATACCCAGGCGCCCAAGACAGGGATTTTCCAGGTCTGATTGTTAGTTGGCATTTTCTGTGCAGAAGAGACCCCCCCACCCCCATCGCCCCTGCACTTCCTTTTGGGAGTATCACCATAGACCCACAGGCTTTAAAAAATTCGACATGTTCTAGAATCTACTACCATCATTACTCTTTCTGATGCTTATGTTACTCCAGGGTTGGCTAGTGGGAGCCTCCTGCTGCCCCTGCTGTTCGGGGCGCGTCACCCCTAGTCCCTGCCCGGTGCTGGGCTTCCAGGCACAGAAACACGCTCCAGGCCATGCTCCAGGCTGACCTCGTCCTTTCCCAGATCTGGGAAGAGTCCTTTCCCTACGGAGTCCTGATCTTTTTACCAAAGCCACCATTTACTTTGCTTTCTTTAATTTTTTACTTAAAACGTGAGATTCACACATAGTTTGAAGACCTAAGTAGAGACATGCCTTTGCTGGTTTCCCCCAATGGCAACATCGTGAGAGACCATAGTGCAGGGAGACAATAGGGCACCTTGACAGTGGCCCATTCCACCTGCTTCTTCAGAGCTCCCCGGTCTTACCCGGGAGCCATCTGTGTGTGTGTGTCTGCTCAGTCGGTGCAACCTCATCACACCCCCATGCCGTGTTCCTGTACCCACCGTTACGGCCAAGGTCGGGAACATTTCTGGCACCAGGGCTCCTCTCACTCAGCCTCCTGTAACCACATCCACCTCCCCAACCCTGCCATCCCCAGCCTCCCCTGCCACTGATCTGTTCTGTGTGTGTGTAGTCCTGTCATTGCAGGAATGCCCCATAAATGGAATCCTACAGCGCGTCATCTTTGGGGATGGCTTTTCTCACTCAACGGGACTCTGCGGATCCCTCCAGGCTCAGCTCGTGGTCCTCGCAGCCCACCTCTTCGTGGCTGTGCGGCGCTCCGTGGTACGGATGGACTATAGCCTGTTTACCCATCCCACTGAGGGACCTCGGGTTGTTTCCCGTCTTGGGCTACTAGAAATAAAGCTTCGAGGAGCATCAGTCAAACCGTTTTGGTGGGAACTGGAGTTTTGATTTCTCTGGGATACATGGTCGAGAGTGCAGCCGCTGGGCCGCACGAGATTTGCATATGTTGAGTAAGAAATTGCCAAGGGCTTCTCCAGAGTGGGAGGGACGAGTTTTTCACAACATTGTTCGATAGAACGAAATTCCACTGTGAAAACTGAACTACGATTTAGAAGAATGTGACCCCACCTGCATCTAAATCGGGGCGGGGTGTCCTGAGTGACCTGGGGCCACTGCAGCCTGTTTCCACTCCTCCTGGCTTCCTGGGCGGAGAGGCGCAGATGCCCGCAAGTGGGTGGCACCTAAAAACGGGTGCAGATGCAAATGCACGTGCGGGCATGATGTGTGCAGGGTTGGAAGCGTGTTCATAACATAGGTGCGCGGGGCGATTCCGTGCACAAGTGGCCAGCACAGACGCGAAGCCAGATTTCAACAGGAAAAAAAAACATGATGAAACTAAAACCCTGGACAATTGAAAACACGCTGCCGGAGACGGGCCTCCCACACCTCACCGTCCCGAGTCTCTCGCGGGCCTGGCAAAGCTGTGTTTGTTTTTCCACACCTTTCTTCCCCTCCTCCCCAGTCTCTTTGGGGCACATTTGGAAATTATTTAAAAAGATAAAATGCCTCTAATCTGTTACCAATTAGAAGACACATGTGAATATTATTTTCTAATTTGTGACTCTTGAGTGTGTGTCTCAAACACCAGAGAGAAGTAATTGAAATAATTATGTCTGCTCCTGAATATTTCTATTATGTTCTTGAAATTGAAAAAAAAAAAATCCTCTTTGCATGATGTGCCCGAGGGTTGAATGTATCAGTAAGGACATCAAAGCCTTGGATGTGAACGACCCCCAAACTGCAATTTCCAGCCAGCCCGTCGGTGGCCTGAACAGCCGGAGCCCTGGGCCTGGCCAGCAGGTCGGGCAAGACCGCGCCAGCCGGGGTCTCGGTGGAGAACTCCGTGGAGCAGGGGTGCGGAGAAGCGGGCCTGTGAACACAGGCTCTCCCCGCCACTCCGCTCGTCCCAAACTTCCCTATCCAAGGGATAATTTGCAGCTGGAGGGCCGTGCTGTACAAGGCATAAGCCTGATTTATAACATGAGCAGCGTGCAGTTTTTTTTTTGAAACCTAGTTATAGTACGACTTGAGTGACTAACTCCTGAAAATTGGTAATTTCTTGGTGGTTAACAGTAGAAAGTCCACCAATGACAGGCAAGACACGCTAATAAATTTATAGGGCGTTATATGCCAATTAGACCTCGTCAGCCATTCAAAAGGCAGGGATGCCAATCAGGCCATCATTGCACAAATGCACTCTTTATTGCTGACATTCTTGCAATTCAATCCTCCATTTATATGTTTGAAAAGCAGCATATTAATGCTGACTGTACAGGAATCTGTAATTTTCAGAGCCCTTCTGGTTACACAACCTCCCTCGTCTTCTAGGCAAACTTCTCTTTGTTCTCGAGGGGGAAACAAGGACCCGGGATGAGCGTGAAATCTACACAGGACGAGATTCACTTCCACATTTTGGGTTTTTGTCGGGGGCCGGCCACTGGGGAACCTTCTGGGTGGCTGGTATCGCTACCTTCAGTCAGGTGTCACATACTCTTCTGCCAGGATCTGAGGCCTGGAATGTGCTCATCTCGGCCACAGAGCTGTTGGACAGCACCTCTGTCTGGACACAGCCAGCGTCCTGGCAACCAGAGACCCACAGGCACAGACGTAATATTGCCCCTTCTGGAATGGTGAAGAAACAGGCAGACTGCCCAAGGAAAAAAAGTGGAAATTTGCTCTTTGCATTAAAGCAATGGACTAGACGGATTTTAATTTTGTATGTTGTCTGAAAAAAAATCACGAAAGAAGTGCATGACCTTTAAGACAAAGTCAAGTGTGGGGCGCCTGGGTGGCCTAGTCCGTTAAGCGCCTGACTTCAGCTCAGGTCATGATCTCATAGTTTCTGGGTTCGAGTTCGGGTGTCGGGCTCTGTGCTGACGGCTCGGAGCCTGGAGCTTGCCTCAGATTCTGTGTCTCCCTTTCTTTCTCCCCCTCCCCTGCTTGTGCCCAGTTTCTCTCTCTCTCAAAAATTTAAAAAAAAACTTAAAAATATATTAAAAAAGAAAGAAAAAGTCAAGTGCGTAGAAACGCACAACATGGGCTGGACGCGGCCACCCTTGTGAGTGGGCTGGCTCGCACCCTTTCCTCGTGGGCATTTTCAGCTCTGCGCAGCACCCCACGTCAGGGCCCCCTTCTCACCCCATTTCTCCAAGTGATGGATGCCGATACTCTACCTCTGCACTTTGAAACATATAATTCTTTTTTTTCTCTGAGCTGAAGTGAGTTCTTGGAGTTTGATTTGATTACCACCATCATCCAATGCCCTATTAAGCATTCATTCTTTCAAGAAATATCAATTGAGCACTCACTAGGAGTTAGGCAGCACACCGTGTCAGGTTCTGGGCTGTAGGGTGAGTAGAGGCAGATGGATAAATAAACACGGGGGGGAAAGAGCCGCATTTGCGGGATAAGCTGCTATAATTTCACAGGAAGAAAACACGCAGAATAAAAGGCAGAATCCTTGTCTTCTTGGTTTTTTTTTTTTTTTTTTTTTACCACGTAGACAGCCCTGGATTTAGTTTAGAAAATTTCAAGTGCAACTAACCCAGAGGAGACAAGATCACTATTTCCTGCAGGTTGAGAACGCATAATGGGGGCTCCTGGCTCGTTCAGTCGGTAGAGTATGCGGCTCTTGATCTTGGGGTTGTGAGTTTGAGCCCCACACTGGGTGTTGCGATTACTCAGAAATAAAATGTTCATGTTAGCGTGTCTACAATTTGCAGACAGCCTATGAATCACGAACCAATATTTAAGTTCACAGAAGCCATCAGCCTCAAGATACACCCACCGTCTACTCACTCAACAGTAGGCACAGCCGTTTTGGAAATGCCAGCCAACTAACAGGTGTACCAGAGTGTCTGATGTTTCAAGATGGTGGCCACCTGTGCCTGCTCCGAGTGGTCCTTTCCACCTTCCAGCAGACCTGAGCCCCACAGCCTCTTCCTCAGGGCGCACAGAACACTCCTCCTTAGCTAATTTCAAAGGCAAAGTGCTTACGGACGCTCGGCATGGTTAACCAAGGACACCAGTGTCCAAGGACATCTCATGCCCTGTGTAGGACTCGAAATGTAAAACACATGCCTGAGGATCATTCTGAGAATCAACGAACGTAGGAAGAGGACCTCTCTGAGCACCCTTCCCCGCCCCAAGACGGGTCTTCCATTGAAAAGAACTCAACTGTGGTCAGTCTCTGCCCTGGGAGGTACATCACCCAGGGAAGGCAGACTCCCACCGCCGGGGGGTAGTGGCTCCACACCCAAACCCTGTCACAGGCTCTGAGGTCTCCCATCGGGGCCCATGTGTCCTTTCTACACACCAGGTGCTCTCCTGGGAATGGCCCTCTCCCCTCCCTTCCCCTGGGAAGAGAGCACATGAGCTCTCAAACCTCCTCACCATTCTGGTATTCACGTCTTTCTCTGATTTAAAAAAAAAAAAAATCAATGCACTCGTATGCCTTTTCCCCAGTTTATCGGTTATCAGTTTAATTCCCAGCCCCCCCACCCCCTCAGCCATTGAACCCAAGAGGGTGGAGAAGTCCCCCCAACTCACTGCTTAGTCGGGTGGCACTCTCTGAGTCTGAGGCCCGGCAAGGCTGGGACCGGGACCCAGGGCAGGGAATGTCGCCGGAGGTCCTGGGGGCACCAGCATGGATGAGGATCAAAATGAAAGGGCAGTAGCTATGTTCCCCATCTTTCTGGGAACAACCGTCAGTCACTGAGTCTCTCCTGCCCCCGAGGGGAGTTTTGTCAGACCAACAAACTGAACAACCACTCCTTTGTGAACTGTCCCTCCGGCCAGGGGACACTGAGCACAGGTCTCACTTGCCTTCCCTACCCTGGCCTGTGCCTGGTGCTGAAGTTTAACTTGACTTGCCATGTCCGGTCACCTTCTTTGTGGAAGGCTGAGCAGCCCTCGAGGTTCCTCCACACCTGTGAGCAGGCAGAGGGTCTCATGCACAGAAGACGGTCGAAACGCACCCCCCTGCCCCCTGCAGAGGTGGCTGGCCCCCGCACCTCCCACAGCCCGGTCTAGAGTCCCGGATAATGGTTACTCCATCTCATTCAACTGAGGTCACCCCCCCTTAGGTTGGTCCTATGTAACGATCTCCGTCTTTACAGGCCTTAGCAAACTAGCCAGGGCACCACACATAAATTAAAAAAAAAAAAAAAGTGCTTTTAAAAAATGTCCACGATCATGTTATAAACCCAGAGGAAGATCTTCACCCAGCACACCTAACTGGTCCAGGGGGTCCAAGCTGTGAGGCGGCCTGCAAGAGAACACCCTGGGATTCGGATATGCAGACTGCTGCTTCCGCTGGGTCCCTGGGAAGAGGGTGTGGAAGATTCCGGAAGATGGGCGACAAGTGACAGGCAGGATGTGTTATGATAGAAAAGGTAAAAAAAAAAAAAAAAGGCTCCTGAAAGATGAGGTTCTCTTTTCTTGTGGTCTTTCCTGGAGGGGAGGGGGTGTGGGGGTGCAGGGCTCTTTCAGGGAACACAGGCCGACCCCCCACCCGGGGCTGTGGTCCCTCACTCCCGCCCCAGCCCCTGCACGGCCCTGAATGCCCCGCCCCCTGATGGGTTTCATAATGAGAAGCGCTGTCAATCTCGGCTCCATTAGCCTGGACAGACTTTCACTTCCTGAAACAATTTATTGGATCCCCAGAAGCAAACGGGCCTTCTTCCTTTTCAGCCCTGCTTTTAGGGAGCTATTCAGACGGGAGTGTGTGTCCCTTCTGCGCCTGCTGGGCGGCCTTTGTTTTCCTTCATTTACTCATGAAAACAGTTTCCTGACTTCACCCAGCCTCCTCCGTCCAGGGCTTCCCGAGTGTTTGCCAAAACCCTGTCCCCCCCACTGCTCTGTCCCGCACAAAACCTGCCAGCTGTTTCCAGCTACTGAACCAGGGAGGGGGCTGCCAATGGTATTTGCAGATGTTTGGAGGAAGGCAGGGCAGGGGGGTGTCGGAGGGGAGAGGGGGGGAGGGGAGAGGCGCATACTTGAAGAAATTAAATTCAGGTGGAGAAATACAGAAAGAATGGAACGGAGGCAGAGATGCCCTTCCTGGAGGTGAGGCCAGGGTCCTGGCCTTTCTCCGCGTTCTCTCGTTTCCGGGCAAGAAGTTATCCAGCCAAAGCGTTAAAGACGCCCCAGCCGAAATGTGTCTCGGGGTATCTAAAATGTTTCTGCACTGTCTTCAGACTTTGAAGGTCTATGTAGCGGGCTGACAATTTTAGTGAAAACGATCCCACTACTTAAAAAAAAAGCCACCAAAACCCATGCAATTTGTAAGAAAAGGGCCGACCACCATGTTTAAAAGGTCGGTAATATCTCTTAGTCTCTGAATAGGAAAAGATGATCCAAGATTACATAAAATAATATTTTTCCTCTCCAGCTCTTCTTCAAGAATAACAGACAATGTGCAACTGTGCGAGGGCAGAAAGGTAATACCCTTTAAGCATAAATCAGTTTAACTCTTAACCTGGGAAAACAGACAGAAGGAGGCAGAGTTCCGTCTCGCCCTTCTGAGATTTTCACGTCAACAGTAAATTGGTGGGCACGTCAGGGCCTCTGAGATCCGAGCAGGGTAAAATTATGCAGCCACATAAGAAATAATATCTATTAGGCTAATTTAATCACCGAATACTTTACAGATGAATTAGAATTTAGAATCCAATTATTTCCAACATTCAGACTGTCAGAGCCTGTTTCTAAGCAGGAGGGGAAAAAAGGGGAAGATTAGGGCAGGTTTTACAGACTCGTGCCCGGGGTGGGCCCTCTCCGGCTGCAGCAGGAGCGGAGAAATGACGAGAGCGATCAGGGTGTGTGCCCTCACCCCACCCGGCCCAGGGCCAGGACACGGGATTTGTTATCCCTGACGGACAGCCATTGTCCCCGCCAGGAGCCCTCCTCCAGGGTGGCAAACCTTCACAAAGGGAGGCGGCTGGCCCACATCCTGGGGTGGCCCTCGAGCAGGGCAGCTCCCCAGGCCTGCAAACCCACAGGGCGCCTGCGGGGGCCGGCAGGGGCCTGGTCATGCCCCGGGGCTGCCCATCCTTCTCCAGCAGCCTGTCCTCAGCTCTCTCTGGGCTGCCATTTCTTTTTTACTGACAGTGAGGCCGCCAGGGGCTGGTGCAGAGAGGAGAGAGAAGGAAGCCGTCAGGAAGACTTCCTGGCCTCTGGGATGGACAGAAGCGGCCTGTCCCATGTGGGAGGGGGTCCATTGTTCCGTGTGGGGAGACTGAGGCCCGGGCTGTGAGGTGAGCATCACCCTGCAGCAGGAACAAAAGTAGCCCTGGACGGTGTTTCTCTGCCAAACAGACCCCAGTACCAGCTGGGGAGTGGGGGGCGGGAGGGGAGGGCCCTACAGGATAACAGCATTTTCGTAGGGCAGTGCTCCGGAGGGGGAGAATCTGGTGCTTCGCCCCCCCCCCCCCACCAGTACGGGCCCGTTCAGGGAGTAACAGAGGTGGGTGCGCGTCTGACAGTGGACACGTGCGTCACCGCTAGGGACATGGGATTTGTTTCAGGCTTTTCAAGTCTTTAAATCCAAGGAGAGGGTTCTCTGGAAGAGAATGACTAAAAAACGTTTCTTTCTTTCTTTTTTTTTAAATGAGAATGTAAGTCTGCAGAAGACCTTTGCATTATGGTTGTTTTGCAATTCTCCAGAACCTTCCATGGTCCCAACAGCAGAGTGGGAACCTTAGGGAGAAACTGCCACTTGCAACTGCATTTGCACGTGCAAAACGAATGCGTGTGCGGTGCATTTAAATTTTAGCACGCCAGCGGGTCACAGGGCTGGCCTGCAAGACTGAATGAATGCGCTTGTTTGAGGGCCGTGCGGACCCCGCCTCCCCAGCCAGGCCCACTCGGGCTGGCCCCTGCTGGAGCCCAGACCCTGCTGGGCCTCCCTGCCCCTGTTCCCTGGTGGGAGGGAAATGCGGTGCTGACAGGCCACGGGGGTTTTACGACGACGGGAACGCTTCCTGTCCGGCTGAACACACGGGTCCCACCCTACGGACGGGGCGAGCGCCCCGTCCTCTCCCACCTGCACACAATGCATCCTTATTATCCCTTTAATTACTGAGCTGGACCGCCCGCTCCCTCTCAGCCGAACCTTTGTGTGTGCCTGAGTGTGTGTGTGCACGCACGCTCACATTCATCTCTTTGATTCATTTAATTGAGGGCAGGGCGCTGGATGGGATCTCGGAAGAGGCATTCCTTGTTCTGGGATGATTTATTACAGCTCTTGAAAACACCTGTTCATCAATTTATCCTTTTGTACAAAACTCAGACTTCCAAACCAGTTCCTTACAAAAAGAAAATCTCCCTGTGTAATATATTTAGGAAAAAAACTCACTTAATTGTAAAAAAAACAAACAAACTATTTTACAGTAACAAGAAAGCCTCGCACACCCGGGTGATTACTTCTCTGTGTACGTATGACTCACGCAGACAATTACGTGGAGGCCCAGGAATGGCTTCTCAGTTACTAATGAGTGTTCCCGAGGTGGGAAAGGTAAGCAGGACCCTGCTTGAAAATGAGCGGCTCTTCAGCGCGCAGCGAGGGGAGAATCCCTTGAAACTAACCAAGCGTCAATTTCATTGGGTACAGACCCAAAGTCGCTACCTCACGACATAACCAAAACAGTGCTTTCTTTAATCTTGCCTCCAGGGGAAAAAGTCAGCCTCCAAAGTCGTGGTATGGATGTAACAGACCCTGGGAAGCAAACCAACACTTCCTCGTGACAAGGACGGTGGCGGTGCTGGCGGAGGGTACAGGCTGACTGAAAAATCCAAGGCCAGAGGTGCTCACCGATTGCCGCTTGTTCCTGGCCCACAGGCCCGCCTGCAGGGAAGGTGAGGCGCGATGCATCGCCACTGCGGGCACGTGTTTGCCCCGGCAGGTCCTGCAGGGGCTCGTCTTCCTTTCTGGAGGGGACGGAGCGGCATGCTTTCCCACCCCTAGTCCTGCCTGGGTGCTCGGGAAGAGCACTCCTCCCGGGGAGATCACATGGGCAGCAGCCTGGAAGGGGGGCCTGGTCGGTGAGCTACCGCCACATGCCTAATTAATGGCCCTGCTGGTCGCAGCTGGAAGAGCCGAGCTGGGGGTGATTAATTAAATTAGCTGGCAGAGGAAATTACAGTGGAAAAGCCAAAGTTTGATTGCTCCATAATTAACCGCAGTGCAAATAATATCTGCATCTATAACTTCCAGCGATGAGATCAGAAGCCAATTGAATTTGGCACTGATTGAAGCTGTAAATATCCTGTGGTGAAAAATGATAGGTTTGTTCTAGAGGGAAAACTTACAGAGACGGACACCCAGCGAATGTGATGGGGAAAGGGCACGGGGGAAACTGCAGGAAGGAAGCCTTACCTTTCAAGCTGCCTTTTTCCAACATTAAAACAGCCCCCTTTTTTCATATTTCTTTTGGGTTGGTGACGAGGCGCGCTCCCCTACACGCCTTGTCTCTAAATTTCAGATTTGACTTCCCATGCGTGGAGCCTAGGTTAGGGCTCCGTTTCCCTTCCTTGTTCCGGGGATTAAAACTCAATTCTAAAATAATTTCATCGGCTGATGCAGGGGGACGGCTTTCATCTCCCCTGGAAGAGGAATATTCTATTTAGACCGTCAGATGCGAGAGCTATTGCTGCTTTTCTGGATAATGACATTTTTTCCCTCTTTGTAACAATTTCATGTTCAAAATATGGTTTCATTAGCAATAGGATTCTACTTGGGGAAAAAAAAAGTATTTCAAACAGATAATTGCCTGGCAAAGCCCTGCAGAACCTTAGGTGGAAACGTTACATTTCTACCAACCATGTATGTTCAAGCTAAGTTATTCCAAGGCAGAAGTCACTCCTCTCTACTAAAGAAGCATCGACCAATAACTTGGCGGCTTCTGGCTAAGAGGTGTGGCATCTGCCTGGCAGTTGGTCAACATTGTACCCCTCTGGGGGGGAGGGGCATAGAAAGAGAGGGAGACGAGAGAAGACGAGAGAGGACGAGAGAGAGAGAGAGAGAGAGAGAGAGAGAGAGGGAGAATCCTAAACAGTGGAGCCCCACACGAGGCTCTATCACGACCTGGGATCATGACCTGAGCTGAAATCAAGAGTCAGACCCCCAATCGACTGAGCCCCCAGGCGCCTGGCCCACTCCCGACATACAAGAGCTCGTACAGAAGAGGTGACGACACCCGCAGGGCACAGCTCATCCCTGAGCTTCACCACCGTCTGGCCCTCCTGCCCGATGCCCTCATTCTAGCCTAGGGTGCTCCCCTGCCCTGACTCTGCGTGCTCTTCCTTGCAACAGATGGCTCGCGCCACACCCCAGACTGAGCTATGCCCGCCGCATAAACTTCTGCCCGAGGTCCCGGCGCGCGGGCCCTGCAGCTCGGCCAGCTCTCGGGATCGTGGGAGCCAGTTCTGTAACGCAGACCTTGCTCCGCGTGTGCCGCACGCGGGCAGCAGGCCCCGAGTCTCTGCAGCGCCCTGAGGACGGAGCAGGGGAATCAGCAGACAAGCGGCCCGATCAGAGCAGAGCTGTAGGACTGTGAGCCTGGAGGGGCCTCGTGGGGCGGGGAAAGGTGGTGAGGAGGGATGCGTGGGGGCGGGCACCGCCTTCCTGGAGAGCGATTCAGGGCCACTATGACTTTCTCCAACAAGTCCATGACCTTGATGCAGCTGGGCTCCCTCTGGGAAGCCATCCGGAGGAAAGCATCAGTCACAGGCCCCTGAGACGCACACACGGCGTGTGCCCCCCACACGCTCCCAGTGTCCACAGCCGGATGACTAAGGGCCGACTCAGCCGTCAGATGGATTACCGTGACGCCGTTCTATAGGGCTTTCAAAGAAACACATGACCTGGAAGGAGGTCCGTGATATAACGCCAGACTAAAAAAGGCTTTAAAGTGGTTTTTAAAGGATTCTTTTTGAAAAATTTACACGGGAAGACTGTACGTCACACGTGGACCCTGACGGGGGACGGAGTCACAGACGTGTGGAAGTGTAGGTGTGTGTTTTCAGCGCCCCACCAAACAGCGTCACTTCCTGACACGTGGCCCGACCGTTAGCCGGTGTTCCTCCAGGAAGCGTCCTGTCTGGGGGTTGGCTGGGAAATCGCAGCCCAGAGCCGCTGCCCCTTCTGGTTCTGGAAGTTGTAGGCATCGTAAAGAAGCCGCTCGAATTTCATTTACTTGAGTTCTCAAACACAACTCTTCTTCCAGAAACTTCTACCCTGTGTTCACTGGAATTAAAATGCACAGGAGTACATTCTGGAAATCAGGGCTTTGAAGGTCTGGAGGATTTATGAACCAGGTTGGAAACATTCTGGAAATAAGTGTTCTCAAGACTTAACACCCCTCCCCCCAACATAATAATACTGTCCTGATGGGAAAATAATCTTATTTCCACTCTCTAGATCTTTCTGAGAAGTGTATCCGAGGACGGGTCTCAGTGAGGAGCGGAACCTCCCCCACCGCGTCCTGAGGCCCATGTGGGAAGTGAGACGCCACAGTGTGGTCACCTTGACCCCCACGTGCCGCACGGCCACGGCTGTGCTCTTCCCACTGAGGCTCCCTGGGGGTGCCTTCCTTCTCTAACCACACTTGGGATTCGGGACCACTCACCCTGACACAAGCTTCCAAACCTAGTCAGTAGTGGTGTCCTCATTTGCACGGCGGCTCCGGGTGGTGGAGGCTCTCCGGAAGCAGAGAGGTAGGCACTTCTGCCTGCGAGGCTGGGGAGAGTGTGCCTCGGGGACTGCGGAGGGGAGTTCCCAGGGGGCCCTGTGGCAGGACCACAGGCCATTTGCAGCACTGAAGAAGGAGGCCCCCGGCAGCTTCCGTGTTTGCCAGAGAGGCTTTGAAAACCAAGGAAAAGAGACCTTCCTCCTCATCCAGGCTGGAATACGGGTCACTATTATGACTGCAGCAGGGGACCCTTTTGTGGCTTGGCCTTCATTGATGCTGCCTCTTTGTCTTGGGTTTTCTTCAGTTTTCTTAATAAACCAGGAGCCCCCTGGGGTGGGGGAGGCGGTGATAGTGCTTTCCCCCGCCAACAGCTTTATTGAGGTATAGTTTACACGCCATAAAATTCACCTGTGCCAAGGACATGATTCAACGGTTTTCAGTAAACCTAGAGAGCTGCGCTGCGATCACGGCTTTAGAACGTCTCTGTCGCCCCCAAGAGACATCGTCCATCCGGGACCCCACCCCTGGCCCCCCTCATCTGCCTCCTGTCTCTGCACCTTCACCTCTTCGGGACAGCTCACAGAAAGGGAATCACACGCTAGGTGGGCCTTCTCTGTCTGGCTCCTTTCACAGAGGACTCGAGTCCTGATAGTCACTGAAGAGACGACAGTTACATAAAGAAAAACAGGAACTGCACATAAAAGACACATCTGAGAGAACGAGTTGCACCAAGGTCATGTTTCGGCCACTGTCCGACGCATTTGGCTTATGATTCCCAAACTCGCTACACGTGTATTTTGGCGGCACGGGGCTCAGAAACACCTGCTGCATTTAGGCGTCTGGTTTTGTGCAGCCCATTGCTTGGTAGGAGCATCACGGACTCCTCTGGTCATTCAAAACGAACTTGGGAGTCGGTGAGTCTAAACTTCGGAGACTTAGGACCAGCCTGGGCCATGCGAGGTCTTTTATTTTTCTCACCACTTAAGATGTGTGGCGTAATTTTTCTTGGTCTAACGACTTTATCGAGATGTAATTCATATGCCATGTGATTCACTCAAAGCGTACAGTTCAATGGGCTTTTGCATTTTCACAGCTGTGCAACCAGCGCCACAATCAAGTTTAGGACATGTTCATCCCCCTCCCCCCCAAGGGATCCTGTGCCCAGGAGTCGTCACTGCCCCCTGCCCCTGCCGTCCCCTGCCCCTGGGAACCACCGGTCCATCGTCTGCCTCTGGAGCAGCCTATCCGGCGTGTTCCGTGCAAACAGATCATACACACGGGTCTGTTGTGAGCAGCCTCCTTCACTTAGCACGGTGTTCTCACGGTCGTGGCGGAGCAGGACTCGGCACGTCACTCTCGGTGGCTGAGAAAACAGCCCGCGGTGCGGGCAGAGCGCGTGTGGCTTGTCCGTCCCTCAGCGGACGGACACGTGGCTTGTCTCCACTTTTCGACCATTACGCACAACGCGGCCGCAAACGCTGGCGGGCAGGTCTGCGTGTGGACGTGTGTTCTCATTCGTCTCGTGTATACACTGCAGGTGGAGTGCTGGGTTGTGCGTGTGACGACATTTACATGTAATTGAAGCTGTGCTTTCAATCAGAATGACCTCAGGTTTTCACTTCCCCGAAGGCGCAGCTCGGACACTGAGGGAGCCCCGAGCTGACCCTCACGCCTCGTCACCCAGCAACCCGAAATCTGCCTATGTCCCCTCCACACACCCGCTATGGGCCTCTGGACTCGCCAGCCCTGGGGCTAGCGCCACTCCCACCCGTCTGAGAAGCAAGGTCGCCTACAGGCCACTCGTGCTAATCAGACAACCCGAGTCCTAATAAGGCTTCAGTCTCATAGACCTTTCATAAGAAAGTAAAAACTGGCAATTTGGACTACATTGCAATTGATAAGATGCTTTTTACTTAACACACTGTGACCACCTGTGTTACTATATTTTTAGTGGCATCATTAAACATTAATGTTTATTTTTGAGAGAGAGTGACGGGCGCGAGTGAGAGAGGGACAGAGAGAGAGGGAGACACAGAATTGGAAGCAGGTTCCAGGCTCTGAGCTGTTAGCGGAGAGCCCGATGTGGGGCTTGAACTCACGAGCTGTGAGATCAGGACCTGAACCGAAGTCGGCCCCTCAGCCAACTGAGCCCCCCAGGTGCCCCCAAAAGTATGTCATTGTGAAGGCTGTTTATACGTACTGTCAAGTTCCTTCCAGAAAGATTTTGCCAGTTTTGCCAGTTTTCACTCTTGCCGGTGGGGAAGGGGGGACAAGGGCATATTTCTACGAAACCTTGGCGAACACGAAGATTATTAAAAAAGAAAATAACTACGTTTTTTACCCGTAAGTTGTTGCCCACTGGTGTGAAGGCTAAGGCTGTGATTCCAGTAAGAGCCACTCCACTTCCAGAACACAGAACACACGCCCTTCTTCCCTTTGCTGGACCAGCCAGCGTTCAAGGCCGGTGGTGGACGCCGAAGGACCCGTGGCTGCGGCCTGGAACGTGCACGTCCCGGGTGGTCACTGCTCCTAGACCTCTGTGACCACACGGGAAAGTCACTCATGATTCCTGAGTCTCAACTCACACGCTCAGAACTCAGGCTACAAAGGATGAGAAGGATGTCTCTCTAAGAGACATGGCTGCCTCCCCAGAGGAGAGATACACTTTGTTCTCCTCTTCCCATACGTGCTGCTTGGAGACTTAGACACAGAACTCAGCACGGGGTAACATGGATTATTTTACGTTATGCAATTAAGAAAATACTTGGGTTGTCTTTTCAGATATATTCTTCTCGTCTGTCCCGAAGGGGCGGACGCGGTACTGGGTATAACGGGAGACAGGACGGGTGTGCTGATCGCTTGATCAGGACGCTGCAGTAAATACGCTGTGTGCGCACTGTAATTTTTAAATGAGGGTGTAGATTCAAGACCCCAAAGTATCTGAACTCTTAGTATTTTTCTCTGTTTCTAACGAAAGCTAATAAATGACATCTGTCTAGAATTTTGACCTGTGGTTAGAAGATGAGGTATTCAGCCCTGCATTTCTCATTTACTTCTCACATGATCCTACGGGGCAGGCACTATAATTATCCCTACTTTACAGATGGGGCAACTGAGGGACGTACGAGGTCAGACAGCCCAGGATACACGACAAGTCAGTGTAAATTGAGGGCTGACCCTGGTCAGTTGAACCCGAGTCTGAACCTGTACTTCAGCTTCAGAACCAGATCCACAGGGACCATATCGGACACACACTAAGCTCTTAGACCTGGGTGATTAAAATTTTATAAAATGGGAATTAAAATTTTATAAAATGGGTGAATAAAATTTTATAAAATGAGAAACTATATGCTAGATATTCTTTTGAAAGAAATGCAAAAAAAAACAAACAAACCCCAAAACATACCACAGATAGAGCCATAATGCTTTTCAGCGTATTTTTTGAGGGCTAGGAGTCAGTCACAAAGATAGTACATGCCATATAATATGATTTACGGAAATTTCTAGAAGAGGCAACACAAATCTGTCCTGTTAGAGATCAAGACCATGACTGCTTCTTAACAGAGAGACTGTCTGGAAGGACTACAGCGGGGAACTCCCTGGGGTGCGAATCGCACAGATGCCTGAGGTCGGACTGCATCTCTGCCCACCAGGGCTGCCTGCCTGTGGCTCTATTTCTCTGTGGGGTCTTTAACGGTTTCGGTATCAGGGTGATACTGACCCCAGAATGAATTTCGAAGTTTTCCTTCTTCTATTTTTTGGAATAGTTTGAGAAGAATAGGTATTAACTCTTCTTTAAATGCTTGGTAGAATTCTCCTGGGAAGCCATCTGGTCTTGGACTTTTGTCTGTTGGGAGTTTTTTGATCATGGATTCAATCCCCTTGCTGGTTCTAATTCTCTATTTCTTCCTGCTTCAGTTTTGGTGGGTTATACGTTTCTAGGTATTTACCCATTTCTCCCAGGTTGTTCAATTTGTTGATAACAAAGTAGGTTTAGAGGGAACACGTCTCAATGTACTAAAGATCATACATGAAAAACTCACAGCAAACATCATACTCAATGGTGAAAAACTGAGAGCTTTCTCCCTCAGATCGGGACTGAGACCCCGATATCCACTCTCACACTGCTATTCAACATAGTGTTAGAAGCCCTCGCCACAGCAATCAGACAAGAAAAAGGAGTAACAGTGTCCAAATTGGTAAGGAAGAAGTAAAACAGTCGCTGTTTGCAGATGACATGATATTATACATAGACAACCCAAGAGTCCACCAAAAAACTACTAAAAATGAGAAACAAATTCAGTAAAGTTGCAGGATACAAAATTGATGTGCAGAAATCGTTGCATTTCTACGCCAATAATGAAGCAGCACAAAGAGACTCAAGAAAAACAGCGGAGAAACGCATGACAAGTAAGATGTCTGGGAAGAAATCTAACCGAAGAGGTGAGAGACCTGTGCTCTGAAAACTATTAAACACCGGTGAAAGAAATGGAAGATGACACACAAAAAAGGAGACATACTATGCTCACAGGTTGGAAGAACAAATATTGTTAAAATGTCCCTACTACCCAAAGCAGTCTACACATTTAATGCCACCCCTACTGAAACACCACCAGCATGGTTCACTGCCCTGGAACAAAACATCTTAAAAGTGATACGGAACCACAAAAGATTCCAAATGGCCCAGGCAATACCTTTTTTTTCTTTTTTTAACTTTTTAAACAGATGCTTATTTATTTATTTTGAGAGACGGAGAGAGTCTGAATGTGTGTGCATGAGAGTGGGGGAGGGGCAGAGAAAGAAGGTGAGACAGAGAATCCCAAGCAGGTTCCCTGCTGTCAGAGCAGAGCCTGACAGGTGCTCCATCTCAGGAACCGTGAGATCATGACCTGAGCTGAAATCGAGTCAGATGCTCAACCGACTGAGCCCCCTCAGGCGCCCCCAAAGCCATCTTGAAAAAGAAAAGCAGAATTGGAGGCATCACAATTCCCAACTTCAAGCTGTATTACACAGCTGTAGTCATCAAGACAGCATGGTACTGGCACAAAAAAAGACACACAGATCAATCGAATGGAACAGAAAACCCAGAAGTAAACTCACGATTACATGGTCAACCATCTTCAACAACGCAGAAAAGAATATTCAAAGGGAAAAAGAGAGTCTCCTTAACAAGAGTAGCTTTTGGGAGAGTAGATACGTGCAAAAGAGAGAAATCAGACCGCTTTCTCATACTGGACACAAAAAATAAATTGAAAACGGATGAAAGACCTAAATGTGAGACCTGACATCATAAAAATCCTAGAAGACAGCACAGGTAGAACCGTCTCTGACGCTGCGGTAGTGACATTTTTCTAGATATGTCTCCTGAGGCAAAGGAAATAAGAGCAAAATACCCACCATTGGGACGACATCAAAATAAAAAGCTCTGGCAAGCGAAGGGAATACCAACAGCACTAGTAGAAGGCAACCTACTGAACGAGAGAAGATAGTGGCCAATGACTTATCCCATTAAAGGGTGAGGATCCCAAATATACAAAGAACATACATAACACGACACAAAAAACCCCAAATAAGAGCAGACATCTGTCCGAAGACATCCAGATGGCCAACAGACACGTGAAAAGACGTTCAACGTTGCTCATCATCAGGGAAATGCCAATTAAAACCATAAAGAGATATCACCTCACACCTGTCAGAATGGCTAGAGTCAGAAACACAAGAAACAGCAGGTGTTGGGGAGGCTGTGGAGAAGAAGGAACCCTCGTGCACTGTTGGTGGAAATGCAGACTGGTGCAGCCGCTGTGGAATAGAGGGTGGAGGGTCCTCAAACGGTTAAAGTCAGAGCTGCCCTATGATCCCGAAATGGCACTACTGGGTATTTGCTGCAGAAATACAAAAACACTAAATCAAAGGGATACATGCACCGCTATGTTTACAGCAGCATTATCTACAGTCGCCAAATTGTGGAAGCCGCCCAGGTGTCCATCCATCCATCCGTCCATCTCTCACGCGCACGCACACACACACACACACACACACACACACACACACACGATGGATTATGTAGCTCTAAGAAAGAATGAAATCTTGCCATTCGCAACAACATGGATGGAGCTAGAAAGTATAAGTCAGTTAGGGAAAGACAAATATCATATGATTTCACTCATGTGAAATTTAAGAAACAAAACAAATGAGCAAAGCCAAACAAACAGTGAGAAACAAACCAAGACACAGACTCTTCCTCTAGAGAACAAACTGCCGGTTGCCAATGACCAGAGGGGAGGTGGGTGGGGGGCTGGGGAAAGAGGTGACGGGGATGAAGGAGTGCACCTGTCATGGTGACCACCGGGTGACGCACGAAGTGCTGAATCGCCGTGCAGTGCGCCTGAAACTATTGTTACACTGTATGTTCGCCGTACCAGAGTTAAAATCTTAAAAATGAAAACCAGGTACAACTGATCACACACTCAATGCACTGCATACAAGTTTTACATCAAAAGGAAAAATTTTTAAGTAGGCGCTACGTCCAAAGTGGGGCTGAACTCATGACCCTGAGACCAAGAGTCACGAGCTCTACCGGCTGAGCCAGCCAGGCGCCCCTCAGAGTAAGTTATGAGAAAACGACCCCTCCCTGCCTCACCAAATAATCCACTGAGTCCAAGAGTTCATGATTCGACTCAACCATCCGAAAAGGATGACTTTTGGGGGAGTCTCTGGTTTACATTTGGACTTGGAGAGAAAGGCATTCGTATTTCTGGCCTTTGCACACTCGCGTGTCAGCCTGCACGTGAAAGCTCCTTGCAGTCTCTGTTTTTGCAAGTGGATCTGCAAAGTGGGTGGCCTCCCCTGCGCCTGCAGGGGTCCCTTCGATCACAAGGGAGAAGGTGGAGAGGATCCCTCTTTCCCCAGGGGAGAAGGGCAGGGCAGTGACGCCCGGATGTGACCCTCAGACCTCAGGACCTTCCTTGGAGCAGGGGTTTGCCGGACGCACAGCCCGCCCAGGCGATGAGCAGTGACGTGGACATTGCCGGTTGCACGCCACCCGTGGGAAGGCCATTCCTCAAAATCCCAGCGGGGGAGACGTGGGACTGGAAAGTTCATGTTCAACGGTGGAGGGAGTTTTGCTGCTGACAAGGAGTTTGATGGACAGTATTTCGATCACGACCTGAGCTGAAGTCGGATGCTTAACTGACGGAGCCACTCAGGCACCTCCGAGATACCCCTCTTTAAAGGGATTAGTGAGGGGCACCCGGGGGGCTCAGTCAGTTAAGCATCCGACTTCGGCTCAGGTTATGATCTCACAGCTCATGGGTTGGAGCCCTGCATCGGGCTCTGTGCTGACAGCTCAGAGCCTGGAGCCTTCTTTGGATTCTGTGTCTCCCTCTCTCTCTGACCCTTCCCCACTCGCACTCTGTCTCTCTTGGTCTCTTAAAAATAAAGAGGATTAATCAGATGAAATGCTCCGGCCACAACTGGACCCCCTCCTCCGCACTGAGAGGCAGGGCTTCGCTGAAAATACGGACGTTAAAAGTGTGGTTCCTTTCCTCTGGGCCGTCTGCGGGCCGCTTCACAGCCCGATGAAAACCGGCCATGAGGGGAGAGCATTTCAGAAACGCAGTGCCACCAGCGGATGGCAGAGTGACAGGCCGGCGCCCCTAGCTCACAGCCTGCGCAGGTGCTCCCTGCGCTTGAATCACTCAGCCACGCCCGACCCGGCGACTGCCAAGCCGCCCTTGCACACATCAGGGCACGGCCTTTCAACACCGCGGAGCCTCGGGATGACTGGGAAGCCTGGGATGAAGCCGGAACGTTCGTGCCCGTCTCGCCTGATCGCGATCACCTCGAGGACGTGAACCACCTGACGGTCGGTCTGCAGAAATCCCCGCTCAGACCCGGCCCACTGCTGGGTCTGTCTTCCCGTCCACACCGGGCGTCGGGACCGCAGACGAGGCCAGGGCACCTGACACTCTCCCTGTGCACGACCTCCTGTGTTGAGTTCCCTGGTCACTCCGAGGGACGCACGGGGGTCAGCACGCGCCTGGGGTTTTGAGGCCCTCCCTGTGGGGACCCGCCCTTGGTTTTAGGAGAGGGGAAGCGTCTGAGGGGCCTTGGGAAAGCTCGCAACGGGTATGATCCGCACTTCCAGATGAGGGCAGGCCCCGGGCTCAGGTGCGGCTGTCCTGTTCTGTGGCTGCACAGGGCACCCCTCCACCCACACAGGCTGCCCTCGGGGCCTGGGGAGAAGACGGGAGGAGCAGCCCAGCAGGCCCGGCCAGTGGTCAGAGTTCAGGGCTCTGCGGTGGCCAAGTTCAGAGCGCACGTGGGTGCACCTGGCAGCTGGCTGGCTGCCTCCCTGGAGACCTTGAGGGAGAAAGGTGGGAGTTAATCATGACTCTGCACGACTTAGCAAATATGGTTCATGTGGAAACGTGGCTGCGTTTAAGGGGCTTTTAAAGGAAGACCAGGGGCACCTGGGTGGCTCAGTCGGTTGAGCCTCTGCCTTCGGCTCAGGTCATCATCTCACAGTTTGTGGGTTCGAGCCCCACGCTGGGCTCTGTGCTGACGGCTCAGAGCCTGGAGCCTGCTTCAGATTCTGTGTCTCCCTCTCTCTCTGATCCTCCCCTGTTCGTGCTGCCTCTCTCTCTCAAAAATAAAACTAAAAACAAAAAAACATTAAAGGAGGGCCAGAAAGGACTCTGGAACAAAGCCTGGTCTTCCCTTTGCTTGGAAACAACCCTCTTATACCTGCACCGGCTGCAGCACCTCCCCCTGGAGCGTGGCCCGTGACCTGTGGGCGGCCTGCCCCCTCCTGGCCCTGCTCAGCAACCCCTCGGATATGCTCTCTGCTCATCTCAGAGCTGCAGGTCTGCCCGGAGGGACTGGCGGTCCTCCCCGAGTCCTACCCACTTGAGGCCGTCAAAATGTCTTGTGTTTTGGGAGACCTGGCCCACGGGATGGTCAGGTGGCCTAGACCTACCCCCAGTGGAAAAGCAGGAGGCCGTTGACACCCTTTAACCAACCAGGCCAGAGGCTGGAGGCTGCAGCCAGGCAGGCAGAGGCTGGGCTGGAGGGACGGTCGAACGTACCAGGTCTGCTCCTCGTCCTGCCTGTGTCCCTCTCCTGCTGAGCCCAGTGCCGGTCCTGGTCCTCCTGCTCATGCGCCCTGGGCAGGAGCCCATCATGAGCTGGTAGCCTCAAGTCCATAGACACCCATAAGGCAGTGACGGCCCCAGGCTTGGGGACCAGCCCAAGTGCATGCTTCTCCCCAGACAGCCTTCCACATGCTGGCCCAGGGAACCCTGCCGGCCCGGGACCGTCCTCCGGGCGTGGTGGCCTCGGCGCTACTGACATTTGTGGCTGGATAACTCCTGCCTGTCACAGGATGTTCAGAAGCACATCCTCCC
>PJEM01010105.1:17299-40615 GCA_004023845.1 Helogale parvula | reverse complement strand
GTCCGTGGGCCTGCCAGCACAGGGACGCCGGAGACCCTGAACCCAGCACTGGCTTCTTCCACAGCTGCCTGCTGTTTCTGTCCCCGTCCCGCCAAGCTGCCACAACAGAGGAGAAAAGCCATGACTGTCATCTAAGTTTTGTCTTTATCGCCTTCCAGAAGCTTCTCCTGGCATCAGGCAGGTCTCCTGGCCTTTCCTTGACTCCATCTGTCTGCAGGAGGCTTTTTTCATGCAAGGACCTGCTGTCAGGGCCACAGTCATCCACACCTGGGTCGCACAGCTGAGCAAAATCGGCATTTCCAATAAGCATCACAAAACGCTCCTCTTTTCTGTTCTTTCCCCACACGAAGTGCTCGATGGACTCACACCCCCTTCCCCGAAGCGGATGCGGGCACCCAGCAAACGCACACCGCAGACCTGCAGCTCCTCACCCCGAGGAAGGGAGGCATGGCCGACAGGCGTCCAGGGAAGTGACTCCCTGCCCGAGGTGCTGACTTCGGAGACAAGCCCGTCGTGTCTCAGTATTTGCTCCGCCTGAAAAACGGACTAAAAATTTCAGGTAGCGTGTTTTTGGCCAGCCGTTCCTCTAGCGCTCAGATGGCATTATGGTCGCCGGGGACGGGAAAGAAGATGGCATGCCGTGGGGCAGGGTTGGGCGTGGGAGACCGTGAGCCCCCTGCCCTGAGCTGCCCACCTTGTGTGTGGGGGAGGGGAATGCAGGGACTCTGGCACGGACACACCGCCTCTCTGACATCGTATGTCCTGCAGATGCGGACGGCGGCTGCGCCAGGTCTCACTGCTGTCCCGTGTCACACACAGCCACCTTTCAGTCGCCAACCCAACAGCCTGGCAGCAAGGCACTGGGGCTCGGAGTGTAGGCTGTGGGTTCCTGGGCACAGGCTCCAGGCCACCAAGTACCTGCTGTGTGACCTCTGTGTTCTCAGCTGTAATGGGGGGACAGAAACGAGACCTACGAGCAGGACCATGTGAAGTGCTACCTGCAGAGACCGATGTCATGGCTGCGGGGAGTACCAGGTGCCGGCTGGGAGGGCTGCGGCCCAGGACAGCGTGCGACGGGCCGGCCTGCCCTGCCCCAGCACCACTGGAAGTGAGTGGGCTGTGGAGGGCAGGGCACATCTGGCCATTGTGGCATCGACGGGTCTCGTTGCTCCTGGAGTTTGCAGGTCATGTCCGAACACCAGCCTTTTCTACCCGCTTAGGTAAGTGCTCCTGGTGGCGCCAGGCCTTTGGGACCTGTTCAGTTTATTTTTGGCCTTGAGGCCTTCAGTGCACTTGAGAGGTGAGGCGCCAGAGGCCAAGGGGTGCGTGGGGGAGGGGGTAAGCCTACCCGCGAAGTAACGTGGTTCGGGCCACAGGATCTTTCATTGGGAGGACTCTTGGAAGCCCAACAACCGCGTAAGAAGCAGTGGCCTTTATGTATGACGGCGCGTGCGCGGTCATCACCAAACACGTGGGCCCGACTGGGGGCATTTTATTTCATTATTTATTTTTAGTAGCTTCCTGACCAGCACAGAGCCCAACGCAGGGCTTGAACTCATGACTCAGATCAAGACCTGAGCTGAGATCAAGAGCTGCCTGGATGCTTCACTGACTGAGCCTCCCAGGTGCCCCTGACTCCGGGGGTGGGGGTGGGTTTCAAGTCTTCTTCCCACCACAGGACATCACAGGACTTCACAGAACATTCCGGCCCTTCCTGACTGACGCATGTTTCTCCTCGCTGCTCCTTAGCTCTTGGGGCCTTGCCGGCTTGAAAACCGATTTCTCGGGGTCAGCACGATTCCATTTCAGTCCCTCACCACCACCTTCCTGCCTGCAGAAATACGTACCCCCTCAGCCTTCACTCCCCCTGGAGAGGGTGCGTGGCTTTGACAGGAGTGGGTCCAGGAAGGGGCGTCCTCACCCCCAGTGGGTGGAGCAGTCACCTCGGGGGCAGCTGGTGAAATCACCCTCGAATGCCGCCTGCCTACACGGCACCACCACCGGCTTTTGGTGCACTTTGGAAAACAGGCTCGATTCCGGTGGGGGCGAGGGCGGGGGGGGGGGGGGGGAGGGTTAAAAAAAAAAACCCTCACCCCTTTTTGTCAAGATGAAATGTGATCATCAAAAACATGAAACTGTCTTAGGGCTGTAGCGAAGGAAAGAGAACTTTTATTATTATTTTTTTGAAAGCGAACTTTTAAATGACAGGAATGGTTCTGAACTGTCAGGTTGCCTGTGGCAGAAAGTGACAGGACACCTATCTTCCTAATGCAAACTCTATTTGTTGTTACAAATTTAATAAACTGTAGGTGAACCTGTGTTTGTGTTGCAGTCAGCATCCTCCCCGGCCTCATGTTACTCTAGCTGCATGGGGTCCGCTGTTCCCACTGAACTGGAGCCCCTTGATGGGATCTGGATTCCATTTTACCGTCTACGGTCCCAGAAGTGCTGTTTCATACACACGTCTTAGGATGCCCTGTGCTTACACCTCCCTCCACTGTCTTGTGAGCTTTCCCACGCGTCTGCACGCTACACACCTGTACACCGCGGGGCGCACAGCTCCGCCAGGTCTCATTCTCCAAGGACGCACGTTCACTCTCTTGTGCGTGTGGATCTTCCACTGGACGGATGCTCCCTGGGGCTTTCTGGTGGCCACTTCTTTTTTACTGATCGTCTACTACGGCTCCCCTGGAACTTTATGGAGTATAATCTCGATTACACTCATTTCACTTAATGCATTTAGAAAGGCACAGTTCGGCATTCTAGAATGGAAACGTATGCATCTTTGTCAGTTCCTCCAGTGCCCGCATGGAGGAATCTCCCGGGAAGGGTACCAGCTTCCCGGAGGCCTCCGTGGGAGTCTTGGGAGGAATCCCGACGGTCTGCAGGGGAGGGCTGTGTCAGCTCCTTCTGCATGGTGCGGATTTACTCTGTGGCTGGCCCTTCTCATCCTCCTTAGAACGGGGCTACGCTCTGGGTAATGCAATTCCTCCTATTCGGGCTTGAGCATCCCGGGCCCCCAGCCTCATACCCTGCCCCATGGTCAATTCCAAGTGCCTCCTGGCCTGAAAACCCCTGGAACAGCAGGAAGGCTGAGGCTGTGATTGTCGACAGAATTGCACGCTCGCAAGCCATGCGGTCGACTTCTCTTATGGGGCCTCTGGATGGCAAGTCCCCGAGCTGGTCCTGCTCCAGGACTGGGGGAGAGTACAGGGGAGTCGTTTTGCTCACATGAGGTGGGGGGGGGGTCCTCTTCTCTGGTTTTAATTTCTTTGATATTTATTTTTGAGAGAGAGAGAGAGAAAGAGACAGAGCGTGGGCAGGGAAGGGGAAGAGAGAGAGAGAGAGAGAGAGAGCGAGAGAGCGAGCGAGCGAGCATGAATGAATGAATCTGAAGCAGGCTTCAGGCTCTGAGCTGTCAGCACAGAGTCCAGTGTGGGGCTTGAACTCACAAGCCATGAGACCATGACCTGAGCTGAAGGCAGATGCTTAACCGACTGAGCCATCTAGGCGCCCCAGTTTTTGCTTTTCTCCAATTTTAAGCAGTATCTTCCAATTTTATTGGGATCCTGAGGACCCATGTGAAAACACACAGGGCAGCACTTGGAGGTCCTTGAGGAGTAAGTCACGGGTAAGTCATCAGGATTATGCATTTGTTCTCCATGGTCATTTGCATCAGATCAGCCACACATTACTGACGCTTGTTATAGGAGCGAGTCCTGAGTGTGTGCTTCAGGTGAAGGCCGTCTTCCGGACCCCCAGGGGGATGAAATTTAGTATCGGTTACAAATGTCCATTTCATTATGTGAAGACTCAATGGCGTTGCCACTGCTGTTCCCACTCTCCGGAACCACAAGCAATTTCTCGGGAGAAATCAGGACTCCGTGCTGCTGGTTTGGGAGGGTGTGCCGCCTGGAGCCCAGAGGTCCCACTCCAAAGCCACGGCGGGACTGGCCTGGTTGGGCCCTGGCCACGCTAGGCAGGCTGCTCGACCACCTCATCGGCGTTACCTTCACTAACATGACATCGATCCGGCAGGGCCCCGCTGGTCCGTTGTTTGCTCTGCTAGCCCGTTAATGGCCTCAGCCATCGTCCAAGAGCCCAGGGAAGAAAACCAGTCATCACTGTGTATGCCTGTCTGTCCCAGCGGCCACATGCATCTTGGGTAAGAGTGCAGATGGCGGGACACTCCTGGGTCCCTTTGGTCTGACTCTGCCTCCTGGAAGGAGGGGTCCTGCCACCAGCAGGACCTGGGCTGGATTCTGGCCCCTGCGCTTAGGCCAGCTCCTGGTCTATCAGGATGGAGGACGACATCGGTTTGTCATGTGGGTTCCAAGACGCAGTGGCTGGGCTGGCCTGGCCTCTCACAGGCTTCCCCCGAGGCCCTGGCGGGGACGAGGAGAGATTCAGACTCACTCGCACACCTCGACACAAGGCACCGCCTTCTCCCTGGTCTCACTCACCTCTGGACTGCCCTCCTGCGAGCACGCGCTCTGGCTGAAGAATGACTGCTGGCCAGAGCCCTGCCCTGGACGGACTCCTCCATGGCCTCCCAGGCCAGACAAGAGGCAGATGTACTGGCCAGGCCAACACTCCCCCCCACCACACATACGTCTGCACCTCGGCCCAGAATCTTCTTTGTGGAATGTCCTGCTCCACCTTTCTTAGAGATTCCTTCTTGTCTTTTTGACATCATTTATAATATAATATAATATAATATAATATAATAAAACTCATCCTTTAAATGTGTACAACCCAGTGGTTTTTAGTATATTTACAAAGCTCTACAGCCACCACCACCAAGGACGTGCAGGCCCTTCTCAGTATCTTTTGCCGAAGGAGTCACTCCCTGCTGCTCGCTGCCCTCCTCACCCAGCCCCTCCTAAGCACGAATCTACCCTCGTCTCCCTGAATCGGCCCATCCTGGTGGTTCTGTGTAAACAGAACCATTCAATGCGTGGCCTCTTGTGTCTGGCTCCTCCCACCGAGCACGATGGTTTCAAGGTTCATCCAAGTTGTAGCACGTAAGGTGCTTTACTCCTTTTTATGTCTGAATAACATTCCATTGTATCTATAGACAACATTTTGTCGACAGACCTTTGGTGTTTTCATTTTTGGCTATTATGACTAACGCTTCTATGAACACACAGGTACAAATTTTGTATGGACATTGTGTTTGGATTTCGCTTCGGTCTGCACTTAGGAGAAGAACGGCTTGATCATATGGTAACTCTTATGTCTAACTTCTTGAGAAACTGCCAGGCTATTTCCCAAGGCGCTGTGTCATTGACTGTTCCCACCAGCCGTGTGTGTGTGTTCCAATTTCTCTGCATCCAGGCCAACACCACCACTGTCCATCTTCTTGAGTCCAGCCATCCGTACTGGGTGGAAAGTAGCATCTCTGTTTGGGTTTGATTGCCATTTCCCTACTAAGTGAGGATGTCATGTGTTTACTGGTTATCTGTGTATCTTGGTTAGAGAAATGTCTCTTCACAGTCTTTTGCACATTTAAAAGCCGGGTTGTCTACTTACTGTTGAGTCATGAACATTGTTTACATGATCTGGATACTAGACCCTTATTAGATATACGCTTTTTAAATATTGTCACCCATTCTGTGTGTCATCCTTTTAGTTGCTTGATATTGTCCTTTGAAGCACTGATACTCTTAATTTCGATGAAGTCCAACCTATGCTTCCTCCTTTGCTTGTACTCTAGGTGTCGTATCTAGGAAATCATTGCCAAATCCGAGGTCACAAAGATTTACCCACGTTTTCTTCTGAAAATTTTATAGTTTCAGTTTTTATGCTTAAGTCTTTGATTCATTTGGAGCTAATTTTTTTGGCAGATGGCACGAGATAGAGGTCCAACAGCATGCTTTTGTATGTGGACATTCAGTTGTCCCTGTACCATCTTTTGAAGACTGTTTCTTCCCATTGAAGGTTCTTGGCATCTTTGTTGAAAATCAACTGATCACAGATGTATGGGTTATTTAGAACTGTCTGCTCTGTTCGGCTGGTCTATATGTCTATTCTCAGGCCAATGTCCCACACTGGCTTAGATTACTGTAGTTTTGTAGTAAGTTTTGAAATTGTGGTATGGGTGTCCTTCACTTTGTTAATTTTTTCAAGAGTGTTTTGCCTGTCTGGGGGGGGGGGGCTCTTGTATTTCCATATATGCTATAAGATCAGCTTGTCCATTTTTGAAAAAATAAAAGCAGCAGAGATTTTCAAAGAGATTTTGTGTTGAATCTATATATCAATTTGGGAAGTATTGATATCTTAAGAATATTAAGTCTTTTTGTCCATGAACATGGGATGTCTTGCCAATGACTTAGGTCTTCTTTAATTTCTTTAAATGATCTTTTTTAATTGTCAGTATACCAGCTAATTTATTCTTAAGTATATTCTTCTTTTTGATGTTATAATAAGTAAAGTTTGGTCTTAATTTTATTTTGGATTTTCATTTTGAGTGTACAGAATTACAATAGAGTTTTGAATGTTGATTCTGTACCCTTCAATCTTGCTGAACTCATTTACTGGCTCTAACAGTTCATTGTGGATTCCTTCAGATTTCCTACATATAAGATCATGTCATCTGCAAAGAGAAGTAGTTTCACTTCTTCCTTTATGATCTGGATGCCTTTGTTTCTTTTTCTGGCCTAATTCCCTGGGCCGAAATTCCAGTACAATGTTGAACAGAAGTGGAGACCGCAGACATCCTTTCCTTCTTCCTGATCTTAGGGGGAAAGCCTTCGGGACACTACCATTAAATAGGATGTTATGTGTGGGCTTCTCGTAGATGCAGGCTGAGGGTTTTTCCTTTTATTCTCAGTTTGCTGGGTGTTTATATCATGAAAGGGCACTGAATTTGTCAGATTTATTTTCTGAATTTCTTGAGATGATCATGTACTTTTGTGTCCTTTATTAATATAGTGTTTTACATGGATTGATTTTTTTTTAAAGAAGTTTATTTATTTAGTTTGAGAGGAGAGAGAGTACAAGCAGGGAAGGGGCAGAGGGAGAGAGGGGATCCTAAGCAGGCTCTGCGCTGTGGGGCTCAATTCCATGAACCATGAGATCATGACCCGAAATGAAATAAAAGAGCCAGATGCTTAACTGACTGAGCCACGCAGGTGCCCCTACATTGACCGATCTCTGTGTGTTGAACCAATCTTGCATTTCTGGGGAAAGCAACATTTGATCATAGCATATAATCCTCTTGTACTGGGGCCAGACACAGACACATTCTCCGTGGGCAGTAGCCCTGCTGGGTTGGCATACTGGATACGGTAGGGCAGCCAGGCATCTGGTAAAGAAAAAGGACAGACACCTGGGTCTCAAGATATGAGTAAATTACAGGGCTAAGACAGGGAGCGGATTCCAGGCAGGGCTGTGGACATCCACTCATGCTGCTTGGTGCAGGCATAGACCAGTGCCTCTCAAATTTTAATGTGCCTAAGAATCTTCTAGAGCGTTAAAGCACGTCACTGGGCCCCTCCCCGGGGATGTGGACTGGGTAGGCATGGGGCAGGGCCAAAGACATGCACTCTAGGTGATACTGATGCTGCAATAAACCACCCTACAGATACAAAGCAAAATAAACATGAACCGTATCTTCTCCATCAGCAGACCCCTGCCGGCACCTGAGATGGCATGGGCCACTTTGTGCCAGCCCACAGGACCCAGGCACAAAGCCGATTCTGTCTTCCAGACAAAATGGAGCCTGGGAGATTTCATAAATATTGTTTTCTTTTAGCATTAAATATACATGATCAAGTGGGTGGAAATAATGACTAGTTTCATCTTGGAAATGAGAACATGCACTTCTTCTTTTTTTTTTTTTTTTTTTTTTTAATAAAAAATCTCAGAAGACGCTGGTCATGGAACCCAAACCAGAAGTCTTCTGGCCTGCCAGTGCATTTTGTCACACGGGTAATAAATACGATTGTGAGTTTTTTTTTTTTAAACACAAGCTGAATGTTTTCAATAGGCAACGTCAGGGCAGGGACAGGCACATGCGGAGAGGGAGGTTCGGGCAGGAAGAGGATGCAGTTATGTGAAAAGGCGGGGCTCGAACCGCACATCCACGGCGGCTGATCCAGGTTATCTGGGGCTCTTAGCCCTATTTCCTGCAGAAGCTCTTGGGATCAGCACCAACTGCAGAGAATTAAGACTTCAGAATCATGGCTGCAGGACTTAAAAGATCAGGTCTGCCACGTGAATGCAAAAAACTGAAATGGACGATGCTTTATGACACCTAAGTTCTGTAAGCAAGGTCACTGGACTTCAGGAGTGGAGAGATACGGCAGTTAGAGAATTACCTGTTACACCTTCACACGAGTAACATATACACACGGAGACGCCCCGCTAGCGAGAGTGTGAGCCGGGCCCCAAGGGAAGAGAGGAAGGGGACATCAGTATCTCTAGATGCCACAGCTGGCCACCGGATCTGGCCGCACGAGGCTGAGCAGAGCAAGGACAGGAGACGCAGAAAGGACCATGAGCAGGTGTCAGGGGTCAGACCGTGAATTCAGGAGACCTTTCTGGAAGTCCTGCATGCGACCCTGCACAAATGATTCAAGGCAGTAAGTAACTCCACAGTCTTCTCAACTTGGAAAACGGGGACTGTCCTGCGTCACCGGACTGCTCCGGGCTAAGGAAAAGCGCGCGGCGCCGCGAAGCAGAAAGCGTCCTCAGGAGACAGAAAGTTTCTGCTGCAAAATAATCAAAACGACACTGAAAGACAAGACCCTTTGGAAAACGGCTCTACTGTTGCAGGGCTCCAAGCAGGGGGAGCCGTTTCAGAGAGTATGTACAGGCCCGTGTTTGGAATGTCTTCCGTGATATGTAATTCCGGCCCCAAAAGGTTAACGTTACCATCCCACTCCCTTTCGCACGTTCACAAACGGACGGAGGCTCAGGCGCGCCCAGGACACCTAGAGGCTGTCGGCTGCTGGCCACTGGCTTGCGTTTTCAGCTGCCGGCGGTAATAAAAATTCTTAGAAATGAAAAACTCCTTAGTTGTCTCCACTGCTACATTTCATGAGTAAACGATAGGGATTTTCAACTCAAGACAGCTCCCTGGTAGCAAAACTGGCTCCCAGGACACATTTGGTTTCCTGCAGGATCAAATACATACCGGGCTCACGTGCGGCAGGCGGCCGTCATACACCAGGAGCACTATATTGTCCCCCTGGTTCAAAGGCAAATGTAACGTATAGTTATCTTGTAAAAGGCAGATCCCACTTTACTTAGCCGTAAGGGGACGCTTCTTCAATCCCCCTTTCTTACAATTGGAGCCAGTCCCTAACCAGAGCTTAATCGGAGCCCACGACCGCCGAGCGCAAATTCCCGCCAAGCCCCGATCCGACCGCGGTTTACTGGGTGAAGTTGTCAGCTGTAATCTATAGGTATTATGTCTGAGGCAGTGTTAATGCACTTCTCATTTGTACATTTTCCTAATTGGCTTAATATTTATGGTGGAAGATTTCTGATCTGGGGAGAACTCGGGTAAACTCAAGCATTATTTAGCGATGTGCTAATGAGGGCCGTCCAGTGTTGGAGGGGCGTGATGTGAGTTACGGTTCTCGGAGTCTGAATGCAGGCCGGCCTGCTAGGAGAAGTCGCTAAAATACCTTAAGTAAAATCCGAGGTCCCCAAGCGGCTGTTGGGCTTGCAGAGCCGTGGCCATATAAACTTTACTGGCAGTAAACGTCCCTCCTGCATGCAGACGGCGCGCCTGCGTCCCCACTCGCTGGGGACACTGTCCCCGCCTGGACGGGGAGGGCCGGCCGCTCTGCCGGCTGGGGCCGGGGCATGCCCGCTGACAGGCTCACCACGATGACAGAAATTCACTCTGAGTTGCAATTAGTGCCACTGTCATTTTCGGGGGCTCCTGCCAATTAATTAAGCCTGTCAAACAGAAAAACCACAGCGCTCACATGATAATTTATATTGGAAGAGACGAGGCTCATGCAACACAGCATCTTCCTCTACGAACAGAAGTCTCCCTCAGAGCACGGAAATACATAAGAGAAAATAAATAAAACAGAATAACCAAAAAGTACGCGTGCTGTTGTGGGGGCGGGGCGGCGGGGACGCGCTGGGCACGGGGAGGAAGAAAGTTAGGCTGTCCTTGCTCTAATTGTTAACTCTGATCGCCAGAGTAGGAGACAGGCTGATTAAAACTCCAAACGAGCCCCCAGCTCCCTGAACCCTCTGCGTCCGTCCGGGATGATAGAATCAGAGGAGTTTATTCATACCATTAAGCCCCAGAGAACTTAATTGAAAGAAGAGCACAGCCCGGACCTTGACAAGCGGGAGGTCACAGTAATTGCTGCCGGACATATTTAACATTAAGATAATCAGGCCATTAATTACCCTTTGGATCATTAAATCAGCCAGTTGCAAAATGAAATTTCTGCCTCTATTACTCACTTGAGAGACCACAGGGGTGGCCTTTAATTTATCAGTGAGCTTGAGATACAAAGGCTGGGGTTGGGGGAGGGCAGGCGGGGAGGGGGCCGCGCCGTGGCGGCGGCGGCGGGGGCAGGGCATCAATCCGCCATGCTTGGTGATCGTGGCAAATTAACTAGGTAAGATAACCTCCGCTTCCAAAGGCAGAAGCTGGGGGTATGTAAATAGATGAGGGCAGACAGGGAGATCAGAGTCTGCACACCACTTAGCAGGATAATAAAGGAAATCATCCTTGATTATCAGTGCTAATTTGGACACTGCCGGTAGCTTGTTATGCGTGTTCTGAGTAGCATTTAATTAATTCAATTGCTTGTTAATGAGGGAAGTGACATGTGGGGAGCAGATGCCACCCAACTACAGATGGGCTCTGGTCATCACGGCAGAGTCCTCCCCCCCGCTCCTCCCCTGCCCGTTTTTTTTTTTTTTAAAGAAAGAAAATAGGAAAAGGTGTGGAGCATAGAGGAACACTCAAAAGAGACAAAACACTGACCTCAGCGGGCCAAGACCTGTTGAAAAATAACAAGACGAGATAATCCTGGCGCCGCGCGGGTACTCGTGTTCCCTGAGGCCACATTTGGAACAGCGCATCTTTATGCCAGAAATTTGAGCTCGAGATTACTATATTGTGATCTTATGATCAAACCTAACGAGACAAAGACGTGGCCAAGTGGTACTGCTTTTAATATCTCAGAGTGAGCGGTAGGGATCCAATTATTTTCAGTTTGGATACATTTCCCCTTTATCAATATCTCCGTGTGCATAAATAAGATGAAAGTGGTGTTCCCAAATCAAAAAGGACCGGAGCTCGTGTCACTGGGCAGACTTGCTGCATCTGGAAGTGTGCGGCCAGTCTCTCCCACGCAGGTTTCTGACGTCCGGCCCCAAATCTTCCACCCGAAGGTGGCATCTTTTTATAGGTTAAAGACAAGAGGGGAGTTTAGGCGTGCAGGTGACAATGACAGAAAGAAAAAGAACGCTCAAAGAGGCAGAGGAGTGTGTACTAAATCAGCGACTCGGCTCCCTTCGGAGTGGGATCAGAAGAACAGGGATGTTAGCCAGGCTTCAAGCTGCTCCCGAGGGCTCCCCAGAGCACTGAAAACACACGTCCAGGCTCCTTTGATTCCCGAGACCTAATCGGCTCGCTCTCAGACCACCGCGTAAATAGGCTGCCTGCCCCAAAATGCAAGTGGCTACTGGTCCCCGCACGCCCTCGCGGGCCCGATGCCTCGCCGCCGAGACCCAAAGACGGAGACAAACCAGGCAGGTGAGGAGAGTCCCGCTTCGGCCACGCGAAACCCGCACCAGGGGGCTCCGCTCGGCCCTGCTGGGAAACCGCCATCCCTGCAGCCAATCCGAAGAGCTTCCAAAGCGGACCGGGGAGGAGGAACAGGGACGAAGGACGCACCACGGGGAGGCAGAGTAGCCCCCGCGCGGCCGGGGAGAGGGAGATGTCCGAGGTCTGCCGTGCCGGCCAACACGGGAGCCCCGATCTCCGCGAGCCAGCGAGGAGTCCCGGCGCTCGGAGCGGCAGGAGCGCCGGGTGTCGGTTCCGGCGCCCCCGCTCCTGCTTTGCCCTGTGGGCTCCTTGGTTTGTTCATTCATTCACTTGAGAAACACCCACTCGACGGTTTTGGCATTTGTCTCTGAGCCTCGGATTCCTTGATTTGGGAGGGTCACCGAGGAGCTTCCTGACTTCCCCCTACAGTTACAACACGCGTCCTAACACTGGGGCCAGAGCCCTACCCGGTGGCTCCAGGCCCCATGGCCAACGGCGCACAGCCCAGCGTGTGGCGCGACACACAAACTCACGTGCTGAGTGTCCTGAAGCCTCGCCCCCCACACAGCCTGCCGCGGCCCCTCCTTGCGCCCCTAAAATCCAGTAAATTCCGTCCACTGTCGCCACCGGTCTTACATCAGCATCCTCACTTAAAATCAATATTTTAAATATGTGCTTAAATGGCATCAATAGCAATTAGAGAGGGGAATTCTGACGCCACCCCAGATGTAGTCAACTGTCGTAGCATCGATATCCTCTCCCGCGCTCCTTTCTCTGAATTAAACCTCCATTACTGAGGGGGGCTGAAGGGCATCCTCTCCCCTCCTGAGACAATAAATTTAATATCGAATGCACTGGAAAAAAATGGCAGTTGTTGCAGAATCCATCCAAAAAGATTTTTTTTTTCCTTCCTGGGAGTAATTAAAAGATGCTTTTCTTGACTAATGATTCCCCGGTTTAGGAAGGGGAAGTCAATACCGCTTCAGCGCCGTCAGCTCCGATTGATCATAAGCTGCTCTGGCGTGAGCGGCGGTTCTCAGGGCAGCCGAGAATCCCTGCAACCAATTATGAGCCGTCCGAAGCTGCCCTTATCAGGGGCGCAGGGCCAGCGAGCAGAAGGCCAGCCAGCTGGGCAAGGGCGCCTGTTTTCCTAACTCCCCCGCAGCCCTGGGTGCCGCCAGTGCGAGGGGGTTTTGGGGACCTGGCTGCTTCTGTGCAGAAAGATGGGCCGTGTTCCACTTCCCCCTCGGTCCTAACCGGGAGTGTGTGCGCGCGCGCATGGTGTGTGTTTGGGGGAGGAACGGCACATTCCTAATTATATGACACTGTCAGAATGAATCTTCTGAACAAGACAGAATGGACGGCGCTGCTTGGGAAAAGCAGCTGGGCCCTCTTCCAAAGAATTAGGCTGGATCTATGGCGCTCGGCCTTTCCTTGGATAGGAATAAAATTTTATTAAAGTATTTCTTTTTAGTATTACGTTTGGGCCACGTTAGAAGACCCCCCCCACCCCCCAGCTGTTTGGACTAAGGATCTGCAAAGACCACAGGCGGTGGGTGGGGGAGGGGGCACGCTTCCTCGGCCTGGGAAGGCCGGATCCAGGCTCCATATCCGTTCTCCTTTCACTGCCTGAATTCCACAAGGGGACTGTAGCTCAAACTTTGCATTTTTCCTTCCTAGGTGAGGAAACTGCATGAGGCAGTGAAGACGGTGAGGGTTCGAATTATCGGTGCACAGCTGATGCAAAGCTGTTTCTTTGTTTTTGACAGAGTATCTGTGGTTTTCTAGGTACAACCCACCGGAACCACAGCCTTCCAGCTGGCCTCCTTGTCTTGTCTCCATCCTGTCCGACAACACTGTGGGCTTCCTTTAGCACTCCCGGAACAGGCGGGTCTCACGTGAATCCACAAACCCTTGCCCTCTGGCCACTCTGGAGGTGCTGTTATACACCCCAGCCCACAGGCTCTCCCCGGTCTCCGCTCGACTTTGGCCTCAACATCCCTCCTCCTCATTTACCCAGCGGTCCAGCTCCATGGGTGGTGACTCCCCAGCTTCTATCCTCCCCCACGGGCCCCAAGTCTGCCCAGGCCACACTCATTCCCCTGCACGCACCCTTCCCCAGGCCTGGACCTCACCCCATATTTGAAAGTCCAGTTCAGATGCCATTTCTCCAGTTACACTTCCCTGGGGCACACCGGCCGTAGGAATCCCTCCATTCTGCGAATTCTCCTGAGGCCTGGCACCCTCCGCTGGGCCCCCGAACATTCACAAATCACCATTTATTGCTCCTCTGCTATGAGAAAGCGCTCCGTGAATTATGGCAGGATATGAATTAAAAACAAAACTCCCTGGGAGAGTGACTGAAGGCACAGGGAGACGTCCAATTCTCAAAGCTGCTCATCCTCTTAGAAACCCGAAAGCAACCTTTGGAAACACGGCACTGCAACATCCCCGTCCCCACAGCCCCGGAGAGGAGCCTGAAATGCAGAGGAGCCCCTCGGGAACAGTGAACGGGACCCAAGGGAAGCTGGCGTTTTGCTGGGGTCACTCCGTTTGTAAGAGAGGAAGACTTGAAATGTGCTGGAGAGAAGAGAACGTGACGCACTCAAGAGCTTAAGTCAAAGACACAAATTAGAACGACCGAGCCCCAATATATACACGGCCTTCACCTAATGGACAAAGACGGAGCGGATATAAAACATTTATCAGTTACAAGTATCAATCCATATGTTTGTTTCTGAACACTCCAAACAGTGGCTAACTGTGACCGATTTGGAAAAACAAACTTTTCCAATTCAGGATATTGAAGATAACGTATCTGCTTTTTAAAATGCGTGATTCATCTTTTTACAACTTATTTCATTGTTCTCTGAACTTTTACATTAAATTCAATCTGATTTCCAATCATATTTCGCTTTTAGACCTACATATCCACTAAGGAAACTATATCTGTGAGAAAAGGATATTAATAATACATGAATTCGTCTTTTGAGAACGCTACTTGATGGCCTGCTAATTTCTATGTTAGTGTTAAATGGATCAAGATAAAAAAATCAAAAAACGGTAGGATCTCTCCGGGATGTGGGACCGCTGCCCGCGTGGGCACTGCGTGGTAGGACTCACCCCTGAGGAGCTCACAGGGCACAAACACGCTCTGGGCGCCTCTTGCTCCCCTGCCCCCTCCCCACAGGACGCGTGCTGGGAAGAGCAGGTGAACAGCACACCGGCTCATTCTCTAAAGTGAACCGAAGGTGGCACCACAAATTCATTTTTCAGCGATAATGAAACAGAGTCCGCCGACACCTCACGCGTTACCGCTGCTCGGCCGCAGAAACCGCCTTCCCGCGCCTCACGTGGGGCCCGGCCGCAGTCCGCCCGGCGCATGTGCACCTGTCTCACCACCGGCACGACAAGCCACAGGGCTTTCACAAGTGCCAGCGATGGGAGACTGTGACGAGAGCAAGCGAGCGCCGCGCCCCTCCGTCAGAGGCGAAGACACGACCCTGGACGGCGGCCGCCCGCCGCCATGGAATGGCCCGCGCTCCTCTGCGAGCGGGCTTGTGCGGAAGACATGCCATTTTATCACCTCTTAGGTACATTAAATATGTATGTGTACTCAAAAACGGTTTATAATAGCTGTAAATGAAAAATGAGAAAATAAATGGGCTCAAAATAAATGCGTTTTTTACACTGGGTAACAATTAACATTAATGAGGACTCACCATACGTTATGCCGAACTTGGCTGATTAAATGTGTTAGAAACATATTTTAGAAAAACAGAATATATTGCGTTACTATAAACTCACTTGTTGTGGGTGTGTGTGGGGAGAGGGGAGAGGGGAACCAACCAAGGAGATGCTTATCAAACACACAAGAATAACAAAATTAAAGAATCAAAAATTCATAATTAGTGTTAGCAGCACAGCTTACACCTATTAGAAGTGTATTAATTAAAGTGATACATTCATAAGGTTGGAAGCGTCATACATTTCTAAGAAGGAGAGAGGAATCCCCAAGGTGTAAAAACAAATATAAAAAATTAAGGAGTCTGAATTACCCATGTCTGCGGAACGCCAACTTGAAATACAGGCATTTCCGTGCTGGGCCCCTCAGTGTTCCGACAGGCCGCCGGTGCCGTTCCAGCGGGGACCATGAGCAAGCTCATTTCCAGGCATCTAACTGTTGGCAGAACGCCCGGAGCCCCCCGCCGCCCCGCGCCCCTACCTTGTGGAGTCCAGCGAGGGCTTCGTCCGGCCCTGGCTACTCTCCTCCCAGACGCTGTTGGCCAGCTCGTTGCCGATGGAGGACATCACCTTGATGAGCTCGATGGGCCAGTCGTCAAGGTCCAGAGACCGGACTCGAGAAAGGTGGGTGCCAAGGTTCCGGTGGATCCCCGAGCACTCGATGCACATGAGGGCTCCCAGGTTCAAACTGGCCCAGTTAGGATCTGTGGGAAGAGGAAGAGGGCGCCACGTGGGGTCAGATCATCAGCACTCGTTTCAACTGCCCTTAGGATCCCAGGAACCAAGAGGCCAGTTACTCAACCTCACATCCAGCAGGCCCTCCCCGGACAATCACGTGGCCTGAAAATGCTCCCTGGCCAGGACTCCATACTGGTTTCAGGCATCTCGGAAGGCTTGATATGCTGGGGGAGTTTTTCAACAATATGGCTTCAGCCAAAGCCTAGGAATTTCCCACATGATAAAAACAGCTGCTGGCATTGGTTTGAACAGAGAACCGCCCTTTCCAGCACCCCAACAGCAGGGGTCTCGAGAGCGCGGATACAGGTGGAAAAGAACTGTTGATGACTTGGCACCCACTGGAGGTGGCTGTGGATGGGAGGAAAGAGAGACAGCGCTTGAGAGTATTTCCAAAACTACGATGTCCCTTGTAAACAACTACCTCAGCAACCACAGGCACAGCCGAGTTTTCATTAGCCATCAGATGGACACGTCTGCAAATTTCAAAGACAAAAGGCAGGCACGCTACAATGAAGACACGGTTTTCAGTGATCTTACATAAGGGTTCCCACTGGAGTAACTCCACGTTATCTACCGCTGTTGGCAAGCGGTGGGCAGGGTCCCCTGGCTAGGTTATGACCTAGCTGGATCAACCCTGACCTGCAGAATGCACGGCAGTGCTTTAGGCTGTGATAATGCACCAAGGACAACAAATGAGTATAGAGAATGCAACTGGAGCCCTTGGCTGGGTCCCTTCCTTTGTGAAACTGGCCGGCGGGCGGCATTGGAAGACTGAGAACTCAGGCCCAACGCTGGCTTCATGCCAGAGTCCACAGCTGATGCTGATTTGCAGTGATGGAGCTCACATTGACAGCCAATGGCTTTCACCACCAATGGCATCAAGTAAGGCTTGAATCATCCAGGAATAATCAATATTTGTCCCAGGTACACTTGAAGAGTCGACAAAAAAACCCAGGAATGGCTTTGTCCTAACTCATCAGAAATCAGCCAGCCATTTATTTCGTAGCTCAAACACACCCTGGAAGGAGGCGATGAATGGATACCACTGGGGAGACAGTAGAGGAGACAGGTCTGTGATTCAGTGACGTTGTGGTTGGGGAGAGGAAGTGTACGTCCCAAATGAATAAAATAACAATGAAATAAACAGGACAAGGAAATGCAGACTAAACACTGAAGGGTCCAGTAAAAGAATGAAGGTGCAGGCAGTGTGGGGAGGAAGAGGTCAGCCGTAACAGGTGAAGGGGGGAGGGCTGCATGGAGGAGGCTGGCCTGGGCCTTGTTGGGGGGCACTGGATGGGGGAGGTGGCGAACGGATCGCGGAACACTCCTGCTGCACCTCTTCACAGCCCAACTGCAGCGCCCGCCCCCTGTGCGTCTGCATCTCTCAATCCCTCGGGCCTCTCCCCCCACCTTTCCACTGGAGCGGGGCAGCCAAAGTCACCAGGCTGGGTAAAATCAGAAGGACTGTGTTTGGCCATTATTTTACTTGATCCCTGGCTAGCCCTCCTTACAGCACTGCCTTCGAACGCCTCTTTGGTCAATACCCTCCCTGGATCTTTCTAGCACTTGTCTGGCTCCCCATCTTGATTCCCTTCCCTACTTTTCCTCTTGAACTTGCCCCTAACCTCAAGGGGGCCTGTCGGCTTGTCTCTTGATTCTTCACTCTAAGTAAACTCAGTGCAACCCACAGATCCCGTTCTCACCCAACGGCTAACAACTACCCACAGGTACTGTCCACCTCTGCGAACGCAGATACGTCCTCTCTGCTGCACGTGTGATCACCGTGGTATTTTCCACTTGGAAATCCCGCAGGGACCTCCCTGTCCACGTTTCACTCTAGGAGCACCTGCCAGGGACGGCTCCATCCCAGCAAACGGCACCGATTCACCCTGTCACTCAAGCCGAGATCCTGGGACTCAACCCTGATTCTCCATCATTCCCGCGGCCAGCCAATCACCAACCACCTCAGTCTCTCCACGTCCGTCCCCTTCCTCCTGTCTCCAGTGCGCCCCACGTGTGCCCCGTCTCAGGGCACCTTCCCTGTGGCAGAAGGGGTGGGGTCGGGGCACCAACCTCGTCCCCTCCGCGGCCTCTCCTCAGAGGCTGCCCCACTGTGCAGTTCCGGGTGAAGGAAAGACCAGCCCAATGACGGCAGAGAACCGGTCCCTGGGGGGCATGAGGTGGGGAGCAAGTCCTAGGAAGCCACGAGGTCCCCGTGCCCACCTCCGCCGTCACGGGCACTGCTGGTCAGTACTTGCACACACGGTCCCCACAGTCGCCTGAGCCGGGGGAAGAGTCTGTCACCGGGCGCCACCGCCCACCTCACCGCCATGATTCTCCACCTGCTCCCATGGGCACAGGACCCCCACCCCCGGTTGAGAAGTCACCGCACTGTCGCCCTGCCTGCCCCCATGAGCTTCAGAGGCGGGCCTGGTGTGGGGTCCCGGAAGGGGGACACAGGTCAATGACAGCGCCATCTCCGTAAAAACTAGACAGAAACACCGCGGGTGGGAGGGGGCGAAGCTTTGCTCTGACCTGCCGTCACCTCAGCAGGCCCGGGGGCTGCAGGGACGTGGCCTCGGCTGCGCGCCCCGCTCCTGGGGCCTAGGCAGGCAGGCCTTGCCTCTGCCCCAACAAATGAGAACAACTTCTTAGCAGGCGTCAGCATCCAACCGATGCCAGCGGAAGTGCCGAGTCACACCCCTGTACCTCCCAGGATGTGGCGGGGCGTCTCGGCCCTGGGCCGCCCCCTCGGGCCTACAGGTGAGTCCACACAGCCTGAAAGCACCTCCTGTCTCCCCTTCCGGCTGCAGGGCCCTCCCCTTGCAGTGCAGCGCCCCCCCCCCCGCCCCCCGGCCTGTCAGCACACGCCCTCCTGCCCTTCTGTCCCTTGCAGGGGTCTCCTGCGGTCCGGGTGGCACAGCATGGAAATGAGGCTAACGAGGCCCGTCCCCGTGGGGCTGTCCCGAGGGTTAAATGCTGTGAGGTGACCACATGGGAGTGCGATGTAACGCGGTGGCTATAATTACGTTCATTCCTTCACGCATCGACCACTGTTTACAGGCCAGGCTCTGGGGACAGGGCAGCGAATGGCGCACAAAACCCTGCAAACAGAAACACAGAACTAGGATCCCCGGGGCAGAACGACAGTGAGACAGCCAGAAAAACACAGGCACACAGTGTGCCGGCTGAGTATGTGCCCTGAGAAAACCCCGCTAGGGAGAAGCGGGAGACGGATTCACGTGTGTACTTTGAACCCGGGGGTGGTCAGGGAAGGCTTCTTTGAGGCGACATTTGGGCAGAGACCCGAGGATGTCAGGCTGATGGTTTTGTAATCTGCAGTTTCTGTTCATATTTGCAGGAAAGAGCGAGCGACGGAAGCAAGACACTGGGTACGCGCCTGCGACACGTTTTTCTGGGACATCTAGAGACGGGGGACGGGGGCTGGAGTCCCTCCCTGTGTGCAGGCCTGGGGTCCACAGAAATAAACGACGGGCCCCTGACATCCAGAGAAAGGCACTGACAACATGAACACAACATGGCAGGAGGAGTTGGTGCCAGTGGTTTCCATCCGGGGGGTCGCGGACCAGCCAGGAGGGAGGGTCAGCTCTGCCCGGGTAGGCAGGGGGGCATCATGGGCGAGGGGGCCTTGGGGCAGGGGAGAGGCTGAGCGGCCTCTACCAGCCTGTCCATGAAGGTCAGTCATGCCGGCGAGACCCACACCAGGGCTCCAAGCTCTTGGGTTCCTGAGGGCTCTCGGGGAGCGAGTCTCCTTGCTGTGATCCTGGTGGAGGGTCGGTGGCAGGAGTCCTGGACGAAGACTTCTGCCGCGAGACGGGTCCGGTCCCGTTTGACAGCTGGCTTCGCCGTGGGACTTCCAGCAGCGCGAACGTCCCAGGGCCGCGGCTCCCCCAGAGGTGGAGGCTGGGGTTTCCATACCCACTGATCGCACATTCCCTACGGAGATGGCCACCCACTGAGGGAAACAGGGTTCTGGGGTCTACCAGCTGTGCGGACGGGGGGCTGCAGGCAGTGCGGCATGTTCTCAGGTGGGTGGGGGTCTCCACGGCCTAAATCCCCAAGCCCCACGGGGCGCGCCTGAACTGAGCGAGGACGGTGTCCACAAGCGGGTGGGGATCACCCCGGGAAGGCGACGTGTCCTCCGGAGCCCAGTGCTCCTCCCACATGGCCACCGGACACCGGACCACGAAGCAAGGGTGCTGCCCACTGGGGGGACAATAAACTGCCAGTGGGGAGACCCGTGTCCTCACCTTCTGTTAAGGATCCTTAAGGATCTCTTAAGATCCCCTCCATCTTCTCTTAAGACCCCTTTATAATTATAAAAATAATAGTCTCATTTAAAGACATGTGTAAAGAACAAAGAAAGAAAACTTCAGAACTACCACCCAGTTCCATTACGGTCAACTCATTTTTTCACCTGTGCGTGTTCATGTGCAAGAAATGCAGGGCAAAGGAAGCTTTCTCTTGCTTTTTTCACTTAATAATACATGTAAGTACTTTGTATTAAAAATAACTCTTGGGGTGCCTGGGTGGCTCAGCTGGTCAAGCACCTGGCTCTCCATCTCGGCTCAGGTCATGATCTCACAATCTGTGAGATCGAGCCTTGAGCTGGGCTCTGCACGGACAGCGTGGAGTCTGCTTGGGATTCTCTCTCTCTCTCTCTCTCTCTCTCTCTCTCTCTCTCTCTCTCTCTCTCTCTCTCTCTCTCTCTCTCTCTCCCCCCCTTCTGTCTCTCTGCCCCTCCCACATGCATACGTGCTCTCTCAAAGTAAACATGAAAAAAATGTAAAAAATTAAAAGATAAAAATTCTTAATGTTGTAACAGTTCATTTTGTAGCTGTCTCTGTCCCTCTTGGTGACGGAGGCTACCACCCCCTCTGTCACCGACCACGTGGTGGAGGACAAGCGTGTGGGGCCCTTCTCGCCTCTGCGCTGCCCCATCACGGGTGAGGGCACAGCCTCTTTCCCCGGATTTGATCCCAGCCCTCTCCCGGGCAGGTGTCACTTCTGCACAGTGTGACAGACCGAGCGCTGTTGGCGCCGACAGTCTTCTGCCCGGGTGCCCGGGCCTCCCGTGGCCATCAGCACTGACCCACTGTTGTCTCGAGATCCAGGCCCTTTGCCAAAGCTCCGTGCGAAGAGACGGGACTCCAGGGGGATGGGCCCCTCGAGGTGTCTCGGCCTTCAGACAACGGAGGGAACCAGCAGGCACCCCCCGAGCACGGCCAGCTGACGGGTGTGCCAGCCTGAGGGAACACAGAGCCCCACGTTGGCGCTCTGCGGCCAGCCGCCCCTCAGCACAGCTCTGTGGAGCCCTCAGCGCCACTGGGGTGCCGCAGGCTGGGCTGTGTGGAGGGGCTAGGCCGCCTCCAAGGCTCCCAGAGATGCGTGGCCACGTGGTCCCAGACGGCGCACTGTCCTGAAGGTGCCTCCCCGGGGCGGACGCGGACCTTCTCTGTATTGTGGTTTGATAAGAGCTTCTGGAAGTCAAGGGGCTGAGAGACAGCGTGGCTAGACTATGGCGGAAAACACCCAAGCTGCCTGGGACAGAAAACAGTTATTATCTTGTTCTCACTTTCTCGTTTCTCAAAAAAAAAAAAAAAAAAAAGAAAAGAAAAGAAAAAAGAAAAGAAAGTGAAGAAGAAAGCCCTTCCGTCAGTAAGAACAACAAAAACCTGCCTTGGCTACACCCCAGCGGGAGGTCCGAGGGCCGGGTTCCCAGGCCCCCCGGGAGGCGGGTGCGGGGCCTGTTCCTGAGTCACGGTTTCGGGAGAGGACGGAAGCCCGGTCCCAGTGGCCTCTACGCAGCCACACTGGGGGCTGGCAGGCTCACCCCTCCCCCCAAACCCCCGGGAGCACGAGAGACGACCTCTGATCCCTGATGCTCAGGCGTTTGGGGGGGTGCTGTGCACTCCCCAGGAAGACACAGGCAGGCCCGGGTCCCGGGACGGAGCCCGCGAGGAGACAGCGAGCGCTCCTGGGCCAAGCGGAAGACCACAGCCTCCTCGTGACAGCTTTTCTGCCTCAACACCCAGAACAAGAGGCTCTTCTCACGCGTGGTTGGCCGTCACGTGTCCCTGCACACACAATAAAGGCCCCCGAGACGCAGCGTCCTCAGACAGTCGTGCTCACTCACAAAACAATCAGACACTAATTCACCGAGGACCCTGCCGCGCAGAGACATGTGAGGGCAACCTTCCGGAACGCATCTTTACAGAACTTTCCCGCCTAAATACTGAAGACGAGGCACCGGGCTCCCCTTGACTCACTGCCTACATACTTTTTCATTCTCAACGCATTTCCAAGTTTCTCCATCTGGATTCATGTATTTTGTACAGGACTTTTTTGGGTTGCACGTTATTTCACTGAAAAGACATCACCACCGACGGTTCTTCTGGCTTTGCACATCTGGGATGTTCTGATCTTTGGTTCCCCAAAGAGCGCCGTGACCAACACTTCGGAGCCAGGGCTTTGTGGCCCTTTGCTCACCCGCATGGGCTTGGCTCCTGGAGGGCGCGGCTGGAGCGCAGGCGGCCGCTGGCTCACGGCTTTTATGTACGTCGCCAAAGCGCCCTGGGCAGGTTTCACGGTTCATCACGAGTGTGTGGCTGGTGCACTTCTCAGCACTCTCACCAAAACTGGATATTTTGATTTAAAAAAACAAAAGGCCTTTGCCAACGTGCCATCTCCGGTGTCCTTGATCTCCGTGCCCCGGTCTTCCCCTCCTTGCTCTCTGAGAAAACAGAGCAGGGAGGGATGGGGCTCCATCTGCCATTTCCGCGACCCTGGATAGGTCACTGGATGTATGACTCTGCCCTTCGTCACCCCATTTCCTCCCTGTGCGTGGGGCCCCCCACAACGCCAGCATTTACAGCCACAGGATTACAGAAGACCGTGTGAGCGCGTCCGGTGCGGGCCTGGCAGAGATGGGAGTTTATGGATGGGGGCCTGTGATCTCCTTTTCCCCTGGACTGTCACAGCCGGCCTCCCCTCGTTCCCTCTGTCCCCACGTATCTGCTCAGGTGCGCCCGCGCCCCCCTCCCCACCTGCTCTGTGTCTCC
>PJEM01010105.1:0-17199 GCA_004023845.1 Helogale parvula | reverse complement strand
ACACACGTCACGTAACCACTCTCTCGGAACTTTATCTCCCGACACGTTTTGAAAGCAAAACTCAAACAAAAGAACATGCTTCAAGGAGGTGCGTCAAGAGACTTGAACAAGAGACCCTCTCTCTCACATGGGGGTCGCGGACATGGGGCTCAGGGGCTCTCCTGTCCATGCCTTGCACCAGAGTGTCTGCTCAGAGCAGGTGCGTCCCCTTTCTGGTGCGACAGCCCCGAGCGTGCATCTGCTTCTCGTGTTCACGGGGCCGTCCTCATGGCGCGCTCCCCCCCCCCCCCCCCCACCGCTCGATGCCAGGCCGCAGGGCTCAGAGCGCCTCTCACCTCTGCTCTCAAACTCCAAGGAGCTGCCAGCGTTTCCAGACGAAGACTGAAGGCTGCAGTGTTCCCCGCTGGGCGCCCTCACCTCCCTCGGCTCTAACCAGCTTCCGACCCAGGCAGCAGGCGCTGTGGTCGCACAGGTACGAGCGCCGCTCAGCGGCCTGTCCCGCCACGTCCCACCGGAGTCCCCTGCTCCCTGCAAACTCCGGCTTCTGCACAGAGGCTGCTGGAGGTGCCCGGTGCCCTGGAACGGCCCTCCTGCGTGGTGGCAGGTTCTGTGGTCTCTGGGTCCCGCCTCACCCCCGGACTCGGGCTCGGGGACGCCAGGAGCCGGTCGCACGCCTGCGATTCCCAGGTGACCCCGAGGCCGGTGCCACAGCCTCTCACCTGTATTTCCCTCTTATCAAAACACAGCTTCATGACACAAAAAATAAGACCAGAAAATGGTGACTGAACGCACCCAGCGCTGTGCTGAGGGCTGGCGTGTAGAGACTAGAAGTCAGCCTTAAACCTCAAGGACTCAAGGATGCAAACAACGAAATGACTTTCTCAGAGGGAAGAGCATATTCCGTACCGGACAGCAGGAAGCACCAAGTAAAACTGGGTTACTGCGAGGCACCAAGAAGTAATTACTAAGTCTAGGAGTTCAAGCAGACGCTTTAGTGTGTGCTGAATTTAACATTGCAAAAAAAAAAAAAGAGACCATTTGGATGCCAAAATGATTTTGCAATAAAAAAAAAACCAAACTCCGGAAATCTCTGGGCAGGGATTAGCAGCGGCACTGTATTTTTATGGAAAAGCAACGAGCATATGATCATTGGGTAAGCCAAAGGTTAATTCCTGGGTTTGGCACAGAATCTGGGCACCCCCTCGCATGGGGTGGGTGCCATTCCTCTGGAACGCCCGAGGCCCAAGGCCCAAGGGAGACCCGAGATGCTGTCACTGAGGCTTTCGGGGGAAGGGTACAGAGTTAAAATAAAATCCAAACGAGACTGTGTCAATTCCTTACCGGCCCTTACATGACGCGATAACCCTTCCGCGGGGACGACAGGTCTGCGGTGATGGGGGCTTGGCTAGCCCACCCGCCACCCGCCCCGGGGCCCCGCCCCTCGCCCGCACTTACTCTGGGTCTCGCAGTCCACGCAGTGGGAGTTCCCGCGCATGTTTCGTATCGACTGCAAGGCCATGGCCTCACTCTGGCTCGTCAGGCGGGACTGGGCATGTGGAGGAAGACACACAAATGCAAGCTGTAAGAGCCTCGGCAGACATTTCCACACCCGTTCGAGACGCCGGGGAAGAAAACCCAACTGTTTGTCAGCAGACAGAAGAGGACCATTTCCAGCTCTCCACCCCCGACCCCCGACATCTCTGGGGACAAAGCATGACTGACGGAGAAGGCTCCGTGCACTGTGTCAAGACCGAGCAGATGAGGACCGCGCCAGATAGGAGGACGGAGGGAAGCTCTGGGTCATTCAAGAGCGGGCACGGACCAGCCACCGCTGGAGAACCTGCTGGAAAGCACACTGCTGTGAGCCTGCCTCCATAGAGATGAGAGTGTGAAGTACACGGTCTTAGTGGCCGTGGGTCCCGGGGATCAGTCAGCCCCCCGAGACACAGCCCGTGGCCCCCCGCCAGGAAGCCATGTCCACACCACACTTCATGCCCTGGAGATTCACTTTTCATACGAAGACTATCTCTGTTGCTACAGCAACCAAGTCACCAACTGGGGCGGGGGTGGGGGCAGGGAGCAGCATTTGGTTTTAAACTGATACCTAACTGCCTTCCCTCTACGTGTTAAAAAAAAAATACAGAAGGGAGAAAGGAACAATATAAAATTTATAAGTGATGATGTGATCATATGTCGGTTTTATTAACATTCTGATATCTATTCTTCTAGCCTGTTTTTTAAAGCGTATTTTTTAGAGCATATCTGTACACATACATGTACTTATAAAAAAAAAAGCTGGCATATGTTGCTTTAGAATCTGCCCTTTAAAAAATTTTTTTTAACATTTATTTATTTTTGGGAGACTGAGAGAGACAGAGCGTGAGTGGGGAAGGGGCAGAGAGAGAGGGAGACACAGAATCAGAAGCAGGCTCCAGGCTCTGAGCTAGCTGTCAGCACAGAGCCCGACGCGGGGCTCGAACCCACAGACCACAAGATCATGACCTGAGCCGGAGTCGGACGCTCGACTGACTGAGCCCCAGGCGCCCCGAGAATTTGTCCTTTCAGCCTAAAGAGACACTGTCATTTCTCAAGGCCACCACGTTGTTTTCCAAGGTCACCATTGGAAGTGGCTGTTCTACTCGCAAGAACTTCTTTATGAAGTTTTCTTTGATGGGTATTTAACTGGACTCCAATTTTTCTGCAGGGCAAACAGTGACGTAAAGAACTCTCTTATTGCTAAACCTCTGCCTGCTTTTGTCATTACTAACGATATATTTTTGGAGGCAAAAGCGTGAGGTAAAATGATATGTACTGTTTTGTAAGCTAACTTTTTTTTTTCCAAGTAAACTCTATACTCAACGTGGGTCTTGAGCTCACAACTCTGAGATCAAGAGTTGCCTGTTTCGCAGACTGAATCAGGCAGACGCCCAAGATACGTACTGCTATTAAAGGCTTATGATACATACATTTAATAATGGTTACACCCCAACCCATTTCGGAGGACACTTATAATAAGCTTGATTTCCAACATCAGAACGCGTACACTGAACCACCACGTCAACCTGATGGGAAACGGCTGTCACGACCTAGTAATATAAATCATAATTTATTCGCTTCTATGTGATTGGCGTCATGTATTAGGGTTTTATTCCCTTTGGTCGGATACCCGAGTATTGACAGCGTCCTTGACAGCTTGCGTTGGCATCTGGACTGTGTGTGCGTGTACCTGCCCGTGTCTGTCTACCTGTCTGACTTCCACGGCGTGTACACGTGTGTGGGCGTGCGCCTGTGCCTGCTACCAACTCTGAGTGACCCACAGGCAGCTAAAGTTGCTTAGAGCTCATCCTCCACTAGGTCTGGATTTTCCCTCCAGCGGTTCCTTGTGGAGGGGAGTCCCATGCTGGGCACTGTGACACTGATTCCGCAAGGGTCCACGGTGAACAGGTGGGGGGGCCCTGTCCTCCCTGGGGCTCCGCGAGTGCCCCCCTCGGAGACGGCGCTGCCCGGGTGCACAGGGCTAGAGGAAGGGGGCGGCATCTTCGGTGGTGCTTGCGTCAGGCCCGGAAGTGAGGCGGTCTCTTCTCCCGAGGAGCTGGTGAGGGTCTGGCAAGGGTGTGAAATGGAAAAAAAGCCACGGGAGATTCGGATCTTCCTGAATCCGGATGATGTGGCACGGATTTGGGGTCTAACCTGCAATACTGTGATCGTGTACAAAGTCTGGAGGTGTGTTCATCTCTGGCCAGAGCTCCCCGCACTCCTGTTTTGGAACTAGATTCCCATGCTGTGGGTGGGACGTGTGTCGTCAACCCCCACCCACAGGAGAGCCGGAAGCTTCCCTGCATTCGCCTCAGTGGATAGCCAAGGGTGGTGGAGGTGCCTCAGTATAGCCAAGGGTGTGAGAAAGCAAAGGCACCGATTTCTCCCCACCTTGGGTCTAAACCACCTTTAGAGAAGTGAAGGAAATTACATTTTAATAGTAACGGTTGTGGTGCGGGTGACCCTGGTTAAGAGGCGATGAAGCAGATGCTCCCCCCGTCTGAAAGACAGGCTCCCTCCTTAACGACAAAGCTACGCTGAGCGTCAGTCATCGGCAGACATTTCTTTAAGTGGTTACAAACGAAACCGCAGGTCGGCGGGAGATACTCTGTCTCTCGGTTTACGGTTGATCATAGTTTGAAAAGTCAAGATGCTCTTCGAGACTCTAAAATGTCCCAGAGAAGGGGCTGAAAGCATCCACGCCACTAAAATAATGAATCGGAAGGAAGCGCTCATGGGAAGGAGGACTCCTCTCTGAGGAGTACCCCTGGCAGGCATCTAGAAAATGCAGCTTAAGGTTTCTGTTTGTTTTCTGGCCAGAGACCTGCGGAGAGTCCCCGCTGGCTGCCGAATGAAAACACATATTGGGCGTTATGAGCCGAGTTCAGGAGACGGACGTGGCTTCCTCCCAACCCCCCCGGACGCTCACATTCAGCCCGTTTTTGCCGGATGCCCGTCTGTAACGAGACTCTGTTTTCGGCTTGACGTGGGTTTGAATTTTGTGCCCTCGAGAGGGAGCAGTGCATCTCTACGTCTGCCCCTCTTCTCCTGAGTGTGTTCTGCATAAAACAAAGTAAGTGCGGGCACACGAGCCACAGGGTCCCATCATGCACCGTGAAGAGGCCAACGCGCTCTTTGTACCTGGGATTCATCGAGAGTGTGGAGGCCGCACCGGAGTGGTCTGGCAGAGACACTAACACGCGACACGTGTCGACACAAAGTGTTTTCTTATCTTTTCAATTATTCAGCTCGCGGCTCGGGAAGCATAACTGGGTCTTGTCAATCACGCACATCACGTGACGCTCCCCCTCCCGCAGGCATTACTCCGGGGCCCCCCCTTCCCTATAAGACCCGCGGCTCTGGATCCCGGGGGTGAGGGGGCGGCGCGCTACAGGCCTTACCTTGTTCTTGCTGCTCTCACAGGACTGCAGGCTGGCGAGGATCTGGCTCTCGATGGCTTGGACCCACGCGTCTCGTTCTTCGTATGTGGTGGCTTCAAAGTGCCACGTCTGGCCAGTGAGGGACACGATGATAAACTCAAAGTTTTCCTCTTGTTCTGAAATACAGAGTGGTGGGGATGAAGAGTTTAGCTTTCATGAGACGGCGGCCCCTCTGCCTGGGCTCGGCCATGAAAGTGGCTCTGGGTTCAGTCGCGCCTGCCTGGGGCCGGCAACACACGCGGCGGAGATCTGAATCCGCAGACCTCCCGACACTGGAGATCTGGTTCCTAAAGGCAGCGCGGCTGAGCTGTGGCTCAGCCAATGCGCAGGGGATGAGGACAAAGGGAAGCCAGCGTGTGATGCCAGTGGCTCTGCGTTGGGCACAGAGGAAGCGACTCGGGGAAATGACGCCGTACCCCACTGCACCATCCAGGTATCTGTGGGGTGAAAATTAAGTTAATGCCGCTAATGTCAGGGTATGGTCTTGACTTCTTTTAGGTGTCTGCGTGGAGATCTGTGGATACGGCAGCAGCCAACGGGCTCCTAGGGGCTTCCTGTTCTTTATCAGCACAAGACCCACCGCAGCGGGCTTTCATCCCCTCATCTTCCGCCTGGAGAGCGAGCAGACGGATGCCAGGTGACTTCACGGCTGCCATGGGGCGACCGTCTGCACAGCAAGGAGGGGGACGTGCGCCTGCCACAGTGGGGTCTTTGGACAGATTCTGGACTCCGCCAAGGCTCACTTCCTTACCCTTAAAATGGGGTTAGAGGCCACCTACTCCACAGTGTCACCCACTGGCTAAGTGACACGTGCCACTGAGGCTGATGGCCTGGGCCATGGGAGATGCTCTGTCCCCTCCCCCCATTACTGTCACAGAGACAGGAAATGCCGAGCATGAGTTGCAGGCACGACTCCTCACTTGATTTGTGATTCCCAGCCACCAGGCCACGGAGCTGCGTCACAGCTGCCCCTCGAGAAGTCGTCACTGATCACGAGAACCTCCTACAGTCTCCGGGGCGGACTGCCGTCTCCATGACCGGTCTGCCACCGGCATGTGGTCACGTCTGCGGCACCAACCCCCCACACCCTGCCATTTTGCACACTCTTGGCTCCCCGGCCCAGCTCCCTGGCAGCCCTCACAGCCCCTGACCCTCCCCGGGCTCCCTGCTGCCCGGGTCAACCGGCCTCTCTGGGCTTCCCGCCCAGAGCCCTGCCTCCTGCCAGTCGAAGCCTCGAGGTAAGGATGCCACTCCGCTCCGGAAGGCGATCACAGGCTTCTTCTCCAGCTCCCCTTCCCTGCTGCCCTTTGTCTCAGGGGCACAGCCACCCCTCCAGCCTGACCCCATCAATGCCACCGACCCCGCTCTGGGGGGTGGGGTGGGCGCACAGGGCCTAGAATTCTCGAGCACGGCCTGCTCCCGGGAACCACTTCCGTAAATGACCACAACCGGCTTCGGGAACACAGCCGTGCCACTTGCAGCAAAACCTTTGCACATTCTGATGACTGACAGTGTCGTGCTCTGTGTAGAGTCACCATTGCTGCAGCTTCAGGATTTAGCCCGCTGGGGAGTCGGGCCTCCCTCTGGGCAGCACCCGAAGGTAGGGAGGGTGGGTGCGTCCATCAGCGAAACCCTCCTTGAAGGCCTTCTATGAACGCACCCGGCCTCAGGGCACATGAGTCAGGGTTCTCTGGCAAGACGGCTGGGGCTTCTCAAAGGGCTGTGGCAATCCTGGAGTTGTCAGAGCTCCTGTGGCGAGGGCGCGCGGTGGGGCGCCAGTGCCGGGGGCAGGCCAGGCCCGGCCCTGGTCGAAGCCCAGTCCCCGAGCGCGCATGTCCCGCAGGGGAGGGGGGGCGGGCCATGGGGACACCATGCCGGAGCCTCGCTGGGGGCAGGGGCGGGGCCGTAAGCATCACCCCGGGCCCCCTGACTCTCTGGCTCCTGAGCTCTGGAGAGCTAGTGATGCGGATTCAGAAAGTGAGGGGGGCTATCAGAGGTTTTACCCCGACGTACTGTGCTAGGGTCAGAGAACAAACAGCCCCGGTGCTTAGGCCGAGGCGGACGCTGCACCTGCTTCAGGAAGGAGACGTGGGGCAGGAAGCCTGGGGGTGCTGGCAGGACCCCTGCCCCCGGCAACGCCCTGGGTCACTCGTGGCCCTGTTGGGATTTTCATTTTCAAAACCAGCCATGACTTCCCAGTAGGTCTGCCCGTGACTGACCTGCCATTGTACCTTGCAAGTACTGGCTGAGACCCTACACCACAGATTTTTAAACATCCAGTGACTTGACCCACAGGGTTTTATGTTGCTAACGCTATAAATTACAATGTCTTCTACACTGAATTTTGTAAGATGGCGCCTCAAATTCGTGTATTAAACACAAAACTCTCCCAGGGAACCGGAACGAGAGATGAGAGCGAGGTGACCCACAGCGGGCGGTCAGGAACACGTGCTAGCTCACGGGAGGACTGTGACAGCCGTGCATTACATCTGCCAAACCGCCTCACGCTTTTTTTAATTGGTGAAAGTCAAATGCACGACAGAGGCGCCCCCCCAATTGGGATTTACTGGATCTTTCAGTAAAAAAGAAAAATATTACAGCTGTTAGCTTCCCAGTTAAATTTCTGCACAACTGGTCTGCCATCAAGCTTCCTAGCCTCAATTATGAGCTAGGGAAGGAACTGAGCTTGCCTTACACGGATTGGGGCTCGGTCACGTGGCCGCCGGTACCACGCGGGGGGCCAGGGATCGGTCATGCAGGACACACAGTCGGGGGGGCGAGAAACAGGCACACACATACTCTCTGGTGACTGGATACAAAGCAGTGAAAACAGTGATTGGGAGGGTGGTCTGCGGCAGAGGGACGTCCATACTGTCTTTCCAGGGCAGTAGTTGTTACTGAAAGTTTCCCACTGAAAATGCAAACACCGAACTTTCAAATTCAATTGCTAAGGTTTGGCTTTGCCCTATTTCATCCCATAAACAAGACTCACCCTCCAGGCAAGATCCACTCATGGGAACAAATACGTACAAGCGTTCACAGGAATCTCAGAGTTCATTTCTTGCAGATTTCCAAATGTACTTGCCCTACAGCCTCTCCTCTGCGGCTTCTCAATCACCTTACAGTCAGCTCCACCGCCTGCTTCTCCGTCTACTTATACCAGACACAAGTTTCCTTTTCTAGTATCTTCTACGTCACTAAACGTTCCTGCTTGTACTTGCAGAAGAGCCTCTCCCCTTCAGGGCTGTCCACCGATGGAACAGCCAGCTTTGGGTCTCTGCACCCTTGAGGAGTTCAACCCCTTGTTGTGTGTCCTCTTCTAAGGGAGCCTGGTGGAAAGTCGGCATCTCAGGGGTGAGGGAGGGCCTTTCTACTCTGAGATGCTACAGTGAGGGATGCAGGACAGTTCCCAACATTTCTGAAACAGCTTTGGGCAACTGCAACTCAATCCTGTTGAGGATTCCAAGGCTGGCTCCAGGACTTGGAGAATGAGTGCTACAATCAACTAGCAATGTCTGCCCCGGGAGAAGGATGGGTGTGTTCAGTATGCCTGCCGTGTCTCCTTTTCTTACTCAGCTCGTGTTTTCTATCTTTTATTTTTTAAAATTATCTTTTAATGTTTATTTATTTTTCAGAGTACAAGCAGGGGAGAGGCGGAGAGAGAAGGGGGCAGAGGATCTGAAGACAGCAGGGAGCTTGATGTCGGGCTCAAACTCACAAACGATGACATTGTGACTTGAGCCGAAGTCAGAGGCTGAACTGACTGAGCCACCCAGGTGCCCCTCTAGGTTTTAAATCGCGGCTTCTTCTTGCCTCCCCTGACCCTTCTTTGTGTGGCCAGGTGTGAACACATACCCTGGGGGTTTATTTCATGGCTGTGCCTCACCGCCTGAGGGCTCCCTTCCTTCCAAAGCTTACAAGTCACTTCTAACATAGGTGGGTAATTCTCAGATCTGTCTCTGGCCCCCAAATCCATTCACTCTGGGACTTCAAGCCTACAGATACTCTGCAGATTATTTTGCCCTCGCATCAAATTAACATGCATAAAATAGTTCTGCTGTCATCTCCAAATCCTCTTTGGTTTTCACGATTTCTGTTATGGTTACAATGCTATTTCTAAAAATCACCCAGAGTCCACCCTCTTCCCACGGTTATCTAATTAGCTCAACACTTCTTATGGGTCCCGCTCTGACCCACTCTCGCCATCTCCTCCTCCTTTTGGCCCTCGCCTGACCAAAACACGAGCTCTAGCCCAGCTGCCCGGTCGCCCAGAGCTTCTGTAACACCCGTGTGCCGCTCTCCTCAACCAGCAGGGGGAGCACTCCTGCAGCGGCCTGGGCGTGGCTTCCAGGGCTGTGCGTGATCTGACCCCGCCTCTTCCGACCATGCGGTGGACACAACACTGTGTGTGGGGCTTCCCTACAAAACACACGAGCTCCGGCATTCATGGAGCTAAAGGAAGGACTCATCTCCAAGCCCGTGGCCTACTCTCTCTCCCCCTCCCCAAATCACACCCATGAGTTAAGAAACCAGAACTGTGATCACCGAGGTTTAAAAGCCTGCGGGTGAACGCCACCTGCCTCCCCCAGAGCAATCCGGAAAGGAAGGGGATACAGCCTCCAGAACCTCCTTGGCTCCCTACATCTCCGCAGAAGGAAAGCATATTCCACGGAGATCACCCACACGTGGCCTCAAAACCAAAGGCACTGAACACACAGGAAACAAGAGAGCAGATTTAGATCCAAAGGATTTCAGATACAGAATTTAAAGTAATTATGTGTAAAATGTGTAAAGAAATGAAAACATGGGATCCTAAGTTTTCAAAGAAAAGGAGACCATGAGGACTGATTAGGCGGATCATTCAAGAAAAGTAGATCGTTTGGAAATTCAAATTATAATGGTTAAGAAAACAAGCCCACCAGGGAGGGAATGAAGGGGTTGGTGGGGCAAGTGCAGGGAGGGGAGCCAGGCCTGGAGAGACGGGCTGAAACAGCAGACAAAGCAGTGAGGACTCTGTGGATCAGAACGACACAGCTGACTGCCACGGCCGGGCCCCCACAGGGCTGCGGAAGGATGGGAGCGCTAACACGGAACCAACATCCACCCGAAGGATCACCACACCAAAAACCTAGGAAACTGTGGAAAACCAAAGACAAAAAGAGGCCCTTTAGAACACAAAGCAAGAAGGGGTAGGCTGCTCTTTAAAAAAAATGGCGGCCCTATGGACGATGGCCATCTAAAGAGTGATAATCAAAGCCGCAGGACCGAGGAGTAACATCCTCGGAGAATGTCAGTCTAGACCTGGGACCCAGGGAGACCTTCCATGAAGAAAAAGAACACAATATATTTTATGCAGAAAAACAAACAAACGAAACAGGGACTCCTGGGTGGTTCAGTCAGTTGAGTGTCCAACTCTTGGTACTGGCTTAGGTCATGATCTCACAGTTGTGGGATCGAGCCCTGCATTGGGTTCTGTGCTGACAGCGTGGCGCCTGCTCCAGATTCTCTCTATCCCTCTCTCTCTGTGCCTCCCCTGTGCATGCATGTGTGCATTCTCACAATAAACAAAACACTAAAAAAAATAACGATGGAAAGAGCCTATTACCCACAGATCCTTGCTAAAAAAGGAACTACTGAGAGTTAAGCTTCAGAAGTTTCTAGAAAGGAGGTCAGAGCTAGGGAGGGGCTGGTGTACAGATTAATAGGCAGACATGTAGATATACCTAAACAAAAATTATGTCAAATACCACTTCTGACAATAACATCTCATTTGGGGAAAGTGAAAGAACCAGAGACATGCGATGGGGTAAGGACATGGGAGCCGACACGTCCTACGGTGGCAAACTCTTCCGCAGGGAGGCCAAGAACGGACTTGGGATTTGGGCAAATTAGGCTCACGTGACGGGATATCAGGGTCGACCTTGACAGGAAAAGCAGCAGAATGTGCACCTTTTGAATCAGAAGAGGGAAACATTTAAATAAGAAAAATAACGACGACTGAAATCTTTTATCAAACTAGATCAGTTTGTCCTTATGCTGGACAAAGAGTTCCCGTCCGGGTCCCACAGCATCATTATTCTTAATGATGGAATGTTAGAAGCATTCATTTCGCATCAGTTAAAGGGTGCCCAGTGTGGGCGCTGGGGTGTCTCAGTCAGTTGGACATCCGATTTCGGCTCAGTTCGTGACCTCACGGTTCGTGGGTCCAAGCCCTGTGTCGGGCTCTGTGCTGACAGCTCAGAGCCTGGAGCCCGCTTTGGGTTCTGTGTCTCCCTCTCTCTCTCTGCCCTTCCCCCGCTCACATCCTGTCTCTCTATCCTTCAAAAATAAACATTAAAAAAATTAAAGGACTCTCAAGGCAAAGAAGTTCACCATAACCGCTTTTGTTCAACCCTGCCGGGCAACGTGATAAGACAAAATAGAGAAATAGAAGATCTAAAGACTCAAAAGATATAAATTCACAGATTCCATGACTGTTTACATAGGAAGCCACAAATAAGTGGCAAATTCTGAGACATGAGGACAACGGTAAATGGGCGAGATACAACACCGGTACACAGAAATGCCGGTGGCACTTCTGAGGTCATGTTTCAATATATCTGTTTATACATGTGTTTCTTTCCATCCGTGAGGGAGGGAAGGAGAGTGAGAAAGAACAGCGGCCAAGCCAAATACCTCCCCCAAAGCAGCCATATGAAGGACCGACCGGAACCTGCACTCGTCACCGAGGTGGCACGGAGCGGACCTGCCGAGTTCTGAGGTGAGGGCTCAGTGCGCGAGTGGCCAGGGCGGGTCCCACCCCTGGCTTCCTGGACACTGAGGGCCTGGCGGGGGCTGCTGATGATAACGAGACACCAATAAGGTTCAACAAAGAGCAAATAAATGGATGCCTGGCCTCCGTGACCCGAGCCTGGCCGACACGCGCTCCTGAGGACAGCGGGGGCCGAGGGGCAGGGAGAGCACGCGCGGCTCTCACGACCCAGTAACGAACCACCTGCACCCACACTCAAGTCCCCAGTTCATCTGACACTGTGCGCTTTTTCGACGGGGAGGCCTGTCAACCTCGAAAGGCACCCAATTATACAAAATAACGAGGCCGTGAGTGAGGACGCCGCGTGGGGCCACAGTGAGCGCTGTGGTCACCGTGACCGTCTGCGTGGGGGCCGGTTTTAAGGCGTGCGGAAGCGCGACAGAGGCCGGCTCAGCCAAAGGGCAGGCGTGGAGGTCAGGACTCACCCCCGAGGTTATTTGGACCGAGGGGCTTGAGATGCGGTCCGACAGAGAATTCTGCAGTGACTGTTTCTGTTTGAGAGGAATCGCTGGGCCTAGAGGTGGCAGAAGACGGCACCGAACTCGCCCACGTGGGCTCCAGCAAGGCTCCTGAGCGAGGGGCTGACGGAGCCTCTGATGCTGGGCCGGCCTCTGCAGGTGCGCCGCACCCAGGGGGCTTCCTGCTGAACCGTGAGTGCAAACATCTCACCGCCTGGAGGAGAGGGTCTGGCTCTCTGTGGACAAGGGAGGGGGACCCCCACGCTTTCCCAGGAAAGAGGGGGCCATTCTGAGCCTTCTTGTAGATTCCAGGTCTTGGTGAAGGTGCCTTTTTAAGAAGCTGGGCAGCTGGGTGCCTGGCTCCCTGAAGGAGGGATCGGAACCTGGGCGCATGGTCTACTTGTGCCCCACACCCAGCACCCGCTGCAGGAGCCCAGTCATGCTGACAGCATCCCGCCTTTCCTGGGTATTACTGTCTTCGTGTGTGTGTGTGTGTGTGTGTGTGTGTGTGTCAGGGAGAGCAATATGTTAACACTCACAGGCACAGTTAGAATTTCAGAACTGAATTATGTCTGCCGTAAGACTTTTCTCTGCCTCCCAAGATTATATATATATATATATAAAAAGAACAAGGATTAGAGAGCAATTGCATTTAAAAAGATACATATATTTTAAACATCGATTCATTTTTGAGAGACAGAGACAGAGCACAAGCTGGGTGGGGGGCAGAGATAGAGAGGGAGACACAGAATCCGAAGCAGCTCCAGGCTCTGAGCTGTCAGCACAGAGCCCAACGGGGGGCTTGAACCCACCAACCGTGAGACTGTGACCTGAGCCGAAGTTGGACGCTCAACTGACTGAGCCACCCAGGTGCCGCTATACAGCAACTGCATTTTCAGTCATGTTACGTATAATTTCCACAAAGGGATACTTTTTTTCTTTGTAATGAACCTACTGCATGGACTAATAAATATTAAAAACAACCCTGTTGGGTTCTGATTCTGTGTCAGGAAAAATGCTGAGACCTTATAGGCATTATCTCATTACATTTGATTCTCCTCTCTCTAAAGTGGCCAGCAGTGCTCTCTGTTTCTGAATAACCAATATGTTTTTTTAATGTTAATTTGTTTTTGAGAGAGAGAGAGAGAGCAGGGAAGGGGAAGAGAGAGAGGGAGACACAGCATCTGAAGCAGGTCCCAGGCTCCTAGCTGTGAGCACAGAGCCCGACGCAGGGCTCAAACTCACGAACCATGAGATCATGACCTGAGCTGAAGTCTGATGCTTAACTGACTGAGCCCCCCAGGCGCTCCTTAATAACCAACATTTAAAGGAAAGGAACTAGTGAGGTGTCCAGGGGGAGATGGAAGGGTGTCCCACCTCCCATGGCCTTTTTCTGCTACTGATGTCGGAAAATCAAGGTGGTGGGTCTTTTATTTTTTTATATTTCGAGAGAGAGAGAGAGAGAGAGAGAGAAAATATTTCAAGCAGGCTCTAGGCTCAGTGGAGAGCTGCAAGGGGAGCTCCATCCTACGAACCATGAGATCATGACCGGAGCTGAAATTAAGGGTTGGACGCGCAGCTGACTGAGCCTCCCAGGCGCCCCAAGGTCGTGGGTCTTTCAAAAGGAGTCCCCAGAAATCTCCACCCAGCCTGTCACCAGTGCCGATTCTTTGAACCCGGTCCATCTGGAGACGTCAAGGGACGGGATGTCTGGCTAGCAGAAGGCATCTCGTTTGCCCTGCTGTCGTCACGGCTCCTGTGACATAACGCCCTGGATGTGACCGTCACAAGCCGGGGACTCCCCAGCTGCCATCTTTGGTGACTGGTCAGCACTGGGAGGAGGGACGGTCCATCTAGGCCAGGACGATCCCAACACATGATCCTCATGGCTGTTCTGCTCTGGGAGGGGACACGTATGCCACATTTCCTTCTCCACATTTTCGTAGCGGGGTCGGGGCTACAGAGCTCCATCTTCTCTAACCTGGGACTTGGTAAGACGTGCCCCACAGGTACACGACCCTCTGTCCCTTCCACGCTGAGGAAGACCTCTGTGACCGAAGCCCCATTTCTGTCACTCCCAAAGCCGGTCCTGACTACTCCGGGACAGAAAGGGCCTGGCTCTGGTGGGGGCACCCACCTGCTCACCAGCCACCCTACGACGTTAACGTCTGGTCAGCTTGTAGACTGATCCTTGCTCGTGGCAAGTGACGATTTATGCTGATCAAGTAAACAGCCGATTTCTGGGCCCCCATAGTCTCCCTTCTTCCGTAAGGACAAACCACCAACACGTCCCTCCTCATGCTCAGGAAAGAATTTCTACCAGATGATGCTGGCGTATTCAAGTCACCACTGGACCAGGATTCCATCACATCACCCAGTGACAACTGTGATGTTTTAGTTTTATGCAACTAGATAAAAAATGATAAACACGATAATCGGCAGCATGAGGCCAATCAGTCAGAAAGACAGAACGAACATTCTTCTTCCCTCCCGTCCTCATTTAAAATGTGACGAGGGGGCGCCTGGACCGTCGGAAGGTATGGTTGCTGTTTTCCCATTCAAGTGGCTTCATTTCGCCAACACGAACCACCTCTTTGTGACAATTACAGCGGCTCACATCTAATCCATCCTGTGAAAACAGAGCTCAGGTTGCGAGGAGCCCGGACGACGCAGACGGTACGTGCACTCCTTAGTCTCAGGCGTAAAACGTCATCAGCAGAATTCAGTCTCCGGGCCCCGGACGACGACAGATCAGAGCGCCACGGCACCCCGAAGCCTCTGATGAAGAACTGTGCTGTCTCACGGCGTGACATTCCGGGGCTGAGCTGCTGAATAAAGTTTTGTGATTGGGCTCGCAGGGATTTGAACAGTTTTCCGTGTTTAACAGTTAGCTGCGGAAAGGTCCACTATAATAGTATTTTAGCGCCATGAACCTGTCGAAATCAACCTGCCCAATTATTCCAAACGACATTAATAACACCGGATATTACACTAATTGCGTCCAGTTTCTATGCAGACGAGGCCCCGTGGGGCTAATTTTGCCTCCTCAGGGGCAAGCAACTCAGCCATCAGACTGATCTCACAAGGAATCCCTCCTCATTACACAAGTCTGGGCTGTCAAACTTTTTTTTTTTTAAAGGTTAATGGGCCAATCAGTCATCAATTATTTTTGCGGAGTCTGAGCAGACAAAGGGTTAAAAGGACTCAGCGCGGCTTCAACTGTTGTACATTTGGAAGTTGTCTGCAACAGGAGACGGCTGACGGGGGTGCGTTTTGGGCGAGCGGGGGAGAGGGGAGGAGACAGGGGCAGACCTGCGCCTCTGTCCGCAGGGGAGCTTCCATGAAACGCAGCAGCCGCACCGTTTTAAAATGCAGAGGCCAAGGTGATCTGGGCTCTTGTGCCCGATGGACGCACAATGGCTCAAAAACGTCTCTGAGATGGAGGATGCTGAGCAGATCTGTCCGTCTTCTGAATTTAGAAGGGCTCAGGTGTCTGGAGCGGTCCTCCCTGGCTGGACGGGGGAATCCAAGTCCGTTCTCGGGGGCCCCTACAAACCTGGACCCCAGACCGTGATGCTCGGCGGTATCCCTGAGGCCAAGTGTCCTTCCTGACGTAGTTAACGACAAACAGGATGAGAGTGTCCTCTAAGCTATGCAGACAGGAGACGTCCAGCACAGAGGAGAGACCGAGGCGGCCACTCGGAGTCCAGGGTCCGCAAAGCCCAGGGGTTTCCTGCAGTCACCATTTAGAAGTGATATGATGATAAAACGGCCAAGACTTGTAGGGAAACAGCTGTCTTCTCCACGTCAGGCTTCCGTTGTTGGAGAATTAGAACTTCTGTTCCAATTCGTATGTTCATAGCAACATGAATGTTTGGCCAAGTCGTTTTCCCTCATCATCAAGTGAAGATAGCAATGAGCCCCCTCCCCCCATTCCTGCCCCAAACCCTGCGCCGTCTTTTCTTCATGTCCTACCGACTTTGGGGTTGTCTCTGGGAATGTGCTTCCCTCTACTGTTCGTCCTGCTCTACTTCCCCACAGACTGGGACCTGCCAGCTGTCTGCTCCCCCCCCACCCACTCTGACCTCAGCATCAACTGGGAGGCAGGCACTAGGTTGGACTCAGATGACGAAGGCGTGCTGTTCCTCCCCTTCCCTGGCCAGGAGAGACACCCACAACTTCCCAAATCCCTGACCCAGCCTCAGGATCCTTCCTAAAGCAATTCCCCACGCCGCCATGATCAAGTGGCCAGACTTGGAGACAGAGAGGGAATGCATCTGCCATCCTGCCCCCTCTCTGGGTCTCCCACCATCTCCGCCCTATGAGATGATTCAAGGTTATGGGGTGCACAGCCCCAGGCTCTTATGCTCATTTTTGAGCCATACATTTTGTAAAATACTTCAATATTTCTGCTTCCAAAGCATATATTAAATAGGCATGTGGTTGAGATCTTTTACTCGATTATGAAAACCACGTTTGAGGTTTCAGCCAAAATCCACCATAATGTGTCAGTTTTTATTTATTTTCAGCCTTTCTTCCGTTTTCGTAGAACAACATAAATATGAAAGAAAACCTAAAGACTGTGGTCCAGGACTGGGCAGAACTGAGAGCCATGGCAGTGGAACAATACATACGAAAACACTCCTCCCTCCGGCTTGAGAAGTTAATTTTAAGCAGAAAGGGAAAAAAAATCATGATTTCTGGTCATTATGAAGACAGGCGGTTCATGGTTCTCAGGTAAATATTTTTGCAAGCTCTGAATTTGGTATTTATCTTTGTTTAGTCCAGAGTCCCACCGAGGGGTTGTGCTGTGGCCTAATTTAGGACAAGAGCGGAATTAATTCTGTGAAGACGTGAGCCCCCAGAGGGAGGTCACAAAGTTAGGGATGTTTACCGCTGTTGTCACAGGAAGAGTCTCATGAAACACAAAGGAGGTTTTTATTTCCCAAACACG
>PJEM01010104.1:0-65488 GCA_004023845.1 Helogale parvula | reverse complement strand
GGGGGGGCACTTCATACATATTTACAACAGGCTGTAAAACCTGTTGTTAATTTGACAGCACAGCTTTTATTAGGTATTTCTGAAAATGATTCCTCTTCCTTATTTCTCACAACATATATCTATAAATAGTATGTTACTTTGTGTATTTTAAAGTTTTATATAATGTTATATGATATCTTATGCAACTTACCTTTTCTTATAAATAAATTTACTTTTGGATTTATCTATGTCCACACAAATAAATCTATTTCATTCATTTTACCTGATATAGAACAGTCTATGGCTGAAGATAGCCAAAATGTTGAGTTTTGCTACTACAAACAATGCTACAGTGTTACAGTTCTATAAATACTTATAAGCCATTGCAAGAATTCCTTCAGGGTATATACCTAGAAGTGAAAACTTTCAGCTGTAGGACATTTTCATGTTTACCTTTAGTAGATACAGCTAGATTGCTCTGTGGAGTAACTGGGGGAGCTCAAGGAATGACAGAGTTCCTGTTTTGCAGTATTTTGACCAATATTTAGAACTGATTGGTTTTTTTTTTTTTTTTTGCTAATCTGATAGTATGAAGCATATCTCCTTGTCATTTTAATTTCTTGTGTTACTTGTGATATGAGACTGAATATCTTTTGAAATGTATATTAGTTTTTTCAGATTTTTCTTCTGTGAATTGCATATATATATATATATATATATGCACACACATATATATTTGGAACATTTGATTTTTCTTACTAATTTGTAAGCATTCTTTATACATCCAGGATACTAAGTGGATAATTATAACATAGAAGTGATGCTAATCAATTGAGATATGTTTTATCATCAGTCCAAGGTCACTTAGATAATAACTATACCAGTGACACTTAGCTACAAACCCTTTTTCTCCTATATTATGCTGCCTTCCAAATATCGAATAATAAGGCTAAAGAAAAAGACTTCTAACACTTTTTGCATTTTTGACACATCATAGTTTTAACAATTGTCAAGTTCATGAAGAAGGTAATTTTTCTTCCATGTGAAATTTTAGGTGATTTGTATTGATGAGTGTGTGAGGATGACATTAAGAAGAGCAAGAAAATGTAACACCTCTCTTTTCAAAGATAGCCTCCTGGATTTGGAGTTTCTTAAGAATTTAAAAAATAGCAATACCAACAGGCACATGAAAAGATGCCTCACATCACTCATGATCAGGGAAATGCAAATCCAAACCCCAATGAGGTACCACCTCAGACCTCTCATATTGGCTACTATCAAAAAGACCAAAAAAAAAAAGCATTAGCAAAAATGTGGAGAAAAAGGTACCCTTAAACACTATTGGTGAGAATGTAAATTGGTGTAGCTACTATAGAAAATAATGTGGAAGTTCCTCAAAAAAAAAAAAAAAAAAAGAATTACCATACAATTCCGCAATTCTACTTTTGTGTATTTATACAAAGTAAATAAAAACACCAGTTTGAAGAGATACCTGCCCCCCTACGTATGACTGCAGTATTGTTTATGATAACCAACATGTGAAAGCAATGTAAGTGTCCATCAATAGATGAATACATAAACAATATGTAATAAACATGTGTACAGGCACACACACAAATACACATTCACGATGGAACATTACTCAACAATAAAAAAGACTGAGATTTTTCCATTTGTGACAATACAGATAGATCTAGAGGGTATTATGCTAAGTGAAATAAGTCAGAGAAAGACAAATATCATATGATTTCATTTATATGTGGAAACTAAAAAGAAAACAAATGAACAAACAAAACAAAAACAGGCTCACATACATAGGAAACCAACTGCACAAAATCTGACTTATAATAAACCATGGGGATGTAATATGCAGCATAGATATTACAGTTAATAATATTGAAATAATTTAGTATGGTGACAGATGGTAACTAGACTTATCATGGGGATTGTTTTGTAATGTATAAAAATACTGAATCACTATGATGTACATTTGAAATTAATAGGATATTGTGTGTCAATTATACTTCAATAAAAAGTAAATAAAATATGAGAACAGAGCATATTTATAAATTATTTCCCAGCAGTGAATGCAGCCCTAGCAGTGTTATACAAAGGATTCATATATGGTGAATGTTAATAAAATTTATTAAGTTATCTATGGGTTTGCTGAATATACAACAGATAAATTCTAACACTGTATTTATCTAAAATATAATCATGACTGTGTTCCCACTAAAATACCTGTGCTTCTTGACATCACTTGGAAAGCAAACAGGCAACATTAATGTGAATTAGCAGAAATACGATACAAGGTGCCAAGGAGATAGATCCCTTCCTGTTTGTCATCTTCTTGTCACAGAATTTTACTATGTTTGTAAAATAACATGATTCCTGTGTTGCCTTAAAGGCTCTGAAGCATCATCATAGGGATAAATAATATTCTTTGTTCCTTGAGCACCTCACAGAGGCATGGGGAACTCAGAAGGATGGCTGGCCTCAGTTGCTTTTGCCCTGAGGCAGAAAATGGATGCACATGGTTGCATTAGGTTGTTTGTTTTGTTGTTGTTATTTCATTTCTTCAGCATCTCATATGAACTTAAATTTATTATCTTTATTGATTCTTAAAGGTCTGTGATGTATTAAGCAACATGCTTAGTACAAAATTAAATTTCATGGATTATCAAGGGTTGAAAAGGAAAGACTAAACAAAGAACATTTTGAAAGGCAGTAAGAAGTTTGCCCCGTCTAGTCCATTTTCTGTGTGTCTTTTCACACATTTAGTAGCTTAACAATTCCAATTAATTAGTGTTTCTTACAGTTTTGGGCACATCCATATTAAAGAATGTATAAAACTAATATATACTATAGGTCAGTGAAATAAGCAGGGGTTTCTAGATGGAATTCATCCATTTGGTTTATCAGGAGTAGCAAAACAGTCACTGCTAACGATGAGTTTCTTTAAATAACCAAAACCAAGCCAGTGTACCCCTACCTCAAACCTGCCACTCTCCTGTTTCCTCGTTTGTGTCAATGACTTCTACCATTATTAACCATTTAGGCTTTAAAGAAAATTTGAAATTATTAGTAAATCCTTTTAGTCTTAAATTTCCAAAATGGATTAAATAAAACTTTTTCATAGAAGAACTAGTAGGATTCTAAATTTAATAACACGGATATTTGGATATATGAAGAAAATATAGCTGATTGACCAAGTATGGTTTAGTGGAAAAAAATTTCTTTCCTCACTGCTGTGTAGCAGCACCATTGTTGTTGTGAGTAGGGTAGTCATATATGTGCTGGTTTGCTTCTAAACTATCTATTCAGTTTTATTGGTCAGTTTGTCTCTCTGTACCCATACTGCATGATCTTATTTAAGATATCTTTACAAAAGGTCTTATATTTAATGTTACATGTCCTTAGATTTGTTTTTCAATATTGCCTACCATATTCCTGACCTTTTGCTTTTTCCAAAACTTGACAATTAATTAAATTTGAAAAAAAGAAACATTTAGATTTTAATTGTGATTGGCTAAGTTTATAAATTAATTTTGGGCAAACTGACAGAACATTAAGTATTATGCTATTGAGTACAATACATTCCTCTATTTATTTAGATTTTCTTTTATTTCTCCTCCAAAATATTTTTCAGATTTTATTGTAGAGGTCTTCACATTTTCATTAAGTATTCTGATATGATACATTTTAGATTATACAGAGTTCACTCAGTGACAAGCTAAAGAAGAATTTGGAAACTAGCCAAATTCAGACAGGGAGAGAGTAATAAAAAGCAGGTATTAAGTTCAAGAACTATAGAGAAAATAATTTTGTTTTGGTGACTAAATGTGGAGAACAAAGAAATCAAGGGAGTCCATAAGGCTCAGATATTTTGAAGGGAGTTAAACTTTGTAGAAAGATTATGTTTTATGCAATTGTAGAAGGACATCCAAGTGATAGTTTCCAATTAAGAATTGTGTATAAAATCTGGTTGTACAAAGAGATCATTTAACTTGTAAACCTCATAAGATGAGTGACATTGTCTTGTTCACTGTTATCTCTAGATTCCAGTGTGTGACACATATATAATTCTCAATAAATACTTGATGAATGAGAGAAAAACAAGAAATAAAAAAAGAAAAGAAAAAAAAGAAGGGAAGGAAAGAAAAAAAGGAGGGAAGGAGGTAAGAATACAGAGATAGACACATGGTACAGGGCAATATGGGAAAGGAAATAAAAATAAAAGAGAAAAAGAACTCAGAATATCTCAGAAAAGAGGTCCTTTCCCAGTAATGTAAGTTATTTCCTCTTAAATAGTTTTAGCTTCCTTCACTACTCTGATCACACTGTTCATCTCATTTTCATCTGAGATATTTAATATGATCATAATGTAAAAGGGAAATTTAGATGTCTTTATTGTTATGAAAATCCTAATAAAAGGGAAATGTGATCATTCAATGAATATTTATTTGTTCAGGTTAGTAAGTATAATGATAATAATTTTTACATAGCAATAAAGCAGAGAATGAGAATGGGTTATTGCTTTTATAGCTCAACGTTTATTTCACTTGATTCAGATACTTTCACATTATTGCATTTAAGAAACAATTACTGTACTATCAGGTTGTCATTTTATTAAGGTAAAGCCATCTTAATACTATGACAGTTAGATGCAAATTTCAAGGTAGGAAAATTTAAATGAGTATATATCCTGAAAGTTTCAGGAGTTCAACTGGCTTCTACTAAATGAAAATATCTTTGAGCTTTCTTTGTGGAAGTCGGAGAGGAGAAATAGATTATAAAAGGTTTCACAGGTCAGCCTCTCACCTTCAAGCAGAATTAAGTATTTTCTGTTACAAAAAGGTAAAACCCTATTCTATTCTACTATTCTATTACATTGATTTTCTCTTTCTCTTGATTATAAATCCATGAGCATCAGGCTTTAAGTATCTGGTAAACTTTGTGTGAGGAGCTGAGTCCAAGAAACTTTGACATGCAACATTTGCCCCAACGGATGACAGAATAGAGAAACCAGCAGGGCATACAAGGTCAGAGAATAAAGACCCACGTAAGCTAAGAGTCATCTTAATGACAAAGTCCAACATAGCTGTGGCTAAAAGTGATTAGAGAAATTCTTACGCTAATTCTACCTCATTCTAAGTAATATGGACTGTTTGGTAAAGTGATCAGCAAAAAACGTTAAGGGAAGTTTCTAATCTTAACATGGTAGATTTTTTAGAAAAATAGATTCCAAATATAGAAAATATTTAGCCTAAATTCAATGCCATTATATTTCAAAAGGAAATCTATGAAACATGGAGAAAATTAATGTTCAAAAACGTTATATGGAGTGCCTGTCTTGTTCAATTGGTAGAGTATTTAACTTAAAAAATTTTTTTTAAATGTTTATTTATTTCTTTGAGAGAGAGAGAGAGAGGCAGAATGAGACCATGAGAGGGGTAGAGGAGAGGGAGACACAGAATCCAAAGCAGGCATTAGGCTCTGAGCTGTGAGCAGAGATGAGAGGCTTGAACTCACTTGAACTCCAAACCACAAGATCATGATCTAAGATGAAGTTGGATGCTTACCAACTGAGCCATCCAGGTACCCCCATTTAACTCTTGATTTGGGGGTTGTAAGTTCAAGCCCCATATTGGGTGTAGATATTACTTAAAAAATCTTTTAAAAATGTTACATGCCACATATGTAAACATACAGACATACATTTAAATAACTGGAAAATATTAGTAATATATGTGTATTCAGAGCTTTCTGCCTTTTATTTTTTCCTTAATGCAAAGTAGTCTTCTGTCTTTGCCTTTCACTTTAGTCTTGACCATATCCTTTAGGAAGAATTTTGTTGACTATCTTAGTTCTAGGTGTCTCATTTTTTAAAATTAAAATGTTTGGTAAGATAATTACAGATTTACCGGCAGTTGTAAGAAATAATACAAAGATAACCTTGTATAATTTGACCAGTTTCCCTAAGCAGTAACATTCTACAAAATTGTAATAACTCATAATTGTTAAGATGCCAGTTCTTCCCAATGTAGTCTATAGATTCAATCTGTTATGCCCAGATTATGGGGTCCTCAAAAACCAAGACCACCAGGGAGTCCGCGTCACATATGCAAAAGCAAAGGGCGTTTATTCGGGCTTAAGCTTGGTCTCTCAGACCTCACCAATGCAGTGGATCCGTGCTGAGAGCCCCAATCATCAGTCAGGCATGGTTTTTATCACAATCTGGGTGACGGATGGGGTGAAGTGTGGAGGGACAGGGATTATAAAATGATTGGGCGGTGCATCGGCAGGGGTTGGCACAGTACAGGGTGATTGGCTAATTTAAAACTAAGCGGGCTCCCTAAAACAGTGGGAACACCAGGCGTCTTATGATTGGCTCGGCTAGGGGTGATATGCTTGGGCAATGGGTGGGTTGTTTTTCCTCCTGTTGCTGTTGAGTCATACCTGGGGAAACAGAAACTTAGGCCTTCTAGTTTCTGAGACTTATTTGAAGCCTGTCATGGTGTTGGTTTGGCTCTTCACAATCCAGTCCTAATCAAAATCCCAGCAAATTATTATGTGGATACTGACAGACTGATTCTAACAGCTATCCAAGGAGTAAAAGATCCAGAAGAGCCCACACACAATGGATGAAGAAGCACAGATCTGGAGGAATGACACCATTCAACAACAAAAACTTTAAGGTTTTAAAATTACAATAATCAAGACAGTGTGGTTAAGAACAAAAGGATAGACAAAAAGATCAATAGAACAAATTACACAGTCAAGAAATAGACTCATATAAATACAGTTGGGTGATATGAAAGCCAAAGGTATGGCCCATGAAAGAAATAAATCACAAAGATAAATTAAATTAAATTAAAGTATCTGTTCCCAGGGGTGCTTGGGTGGCTCAGTCAGTTGAGCATCTGACTCTTGATTTTGGCTCAGGTCATGATCTCACAGTTCATGAAATTGAGCCCGCATCAGGCTCTGCGCTGACAGCACAGAGCCTGCTTAGGATTCTCTCTCTCCTTCTCTCTCTGCCTCTCCTCTGCTCTCTCTCTCTCTCTCTATCAAAACAAACAAACAAACAAACAAACTTAAAAAAATCTCTGTCCCTGAGTGATTGTCCAGGGCTAAAGGGAGAGAAGAATGAAGTGCTCTGTATGATATTACAGTAAAATTACATGTATGACACATATCATTATAAATTTGTTCAAACTCTTAGAATATTCAACATGAAGAAAGAAATCTAACGTAAACTATAGACTCTGGCTGAATCAGGTCAATGTAGGTTCTTCAGTTATAGCAAATGTACCTTCTGGTGGGGGATGTTGATAATGCAAGAGGAGGTTATGCTGTGTGGAGGCAGGGGGCATATGACAAATTTTTACACCTTCTACTCAATTTTACTGTGAAGCCAATCTGTTTGAAAACAATAAAGTCTATTTAAAAACCAAAATCTAATATAACCAGGATATTGACATCGATTGAATCAGTCTCATTCAGAATTCTCTAGTTTTACTTAAAATGTGTCTTTTGATGCAAATTTTAGCAGAAGATCAAAAAAGGGAACAAAGGAGAACCTATCATAGAGGATTTGCATCAGAAATGGCTGATATTTCACAAGTTAGAAACATTAAAGGAAAAACAAGTAGAAGAGATTAGAAGGAAAGAATCTGTTAGTTTGAAATAATCATTTAGCTGTGGACAGAAAATGAAGGATAGTTTTAGTTGAACATTTCAAAGGTATTTACAGCGCTCTCTCTTCTGTGTTACATAAAGAGCCTGGGATTAAAAACTGGATTTTACTTCATTATTATTTTTCTGTTAGATTGATATTGCTTCAAATGATCATTGACAAAGTCAGACCCAGAGACAGTCCTATAGAATTAAAGCAAAGACAAACAAAAGAGAACAAACACAGGTTATTTATTTAGAGCTTGCTATAGCAAGGGAGTCAATCACCATTATTTGCATTTGGCAGGGCTTCAAAGGCAGGAAGGAGAGAAGGAATGCTTTACAGTGGAAAAAAAAGGGAACACTTAAGATATAGTATTATTAGAGGTTACTTGCTTGGTGAAAAGCTGGAAGCAGACTGACTAGACAGAGTATCTTATGTGATTGGTCTGGGAAGCATATTTATCTTCCTCTGGCCAGGTATTGGAAAAATGGGACAAAAAATAGGAAATCTGAGAGTCCTTCAGTTAGTCTTGACTATTCTAAGCAAATTGCTGCAGAGATCTGGTTTGGTTTACTAAGCTGGTTGCTGAAAATATCATGGGTCAGAGTTTTTGTCACATCTGATTTGGCTCTCATCATTTGTATATTCATTCTCTTAGTCCAGGACTACGCATCTTTCCTTCCTTCCATCCCATCTATCCATCCATCTCTTTGGCAGGCTTATCTAGCTGTCTTTTAATTGCCCAGCTACAGTTCAATACTTGAATTATGAGGCAAGGTTTACTAGCATGGAATGATCGTCAAATTATTTGGTTAAAGTATAATGTGGATTTCTGAGGATGGGGTGATTAGCAGAAGATGAAAAAATATAGCAATCTTTAAGGAGGAGGTAAGATGAATTTTTTTTATATACACACTGAGCACTTAAAAGATAAAGATTATACCTGGATGATAATGTAGTCACAGTTTTATTTGCCAAAAAGTTCACAGTGCAGCCAGGAAAACAGACAAAACAAAATAAATAGTTAGGAACTCATATATTAGTCTATTATTCATATATATATATACACAATTATTTTAATAGAAGTTTGAACAAATTTCTATAAAACATAAAGGAGAAGACTATAACTGCTGACCAAAGCAGATGGAATGGAATGGGCTTCACAGAAAGAGGATGTGCAGGGCTTTCTAATGATGAGCTGGTGATTGCTAGGTGGAAAAGAGGGCTGGGGAAATCCTTAGAGAAGGATAATATCTGCAAAGTGCTATAATATTAAAGACCTGGCAGACTTGAGGGATGGTAAGAACTGTGATGTAGAAAAATATTCCCCTATATTAAAGGCTACGTCAGGATTTTAGAAGACACAGTTTCATGTGTGGAAGATGATCTTTGCTCTTTTAGGCACCCAAGATACTTTTTTAAAGCAGAGAATTAATATGATCTGACATTTTTAACTGATAGTTCTAGTAGTAATGTGGGAGGTAAACTTGAAGGAAGTGATGTGTTGGCAGTAATGAGAGTTACAAAAGTGTGCAATACTTCAGAAGAGGAATCAGATAAGACTCTGAACTGAGACATTCTAAAAGAGATGGAGAGGTGAGTCATACAGCAAGAGATACTTTCAAGAGAGAATTTGTGGGATCAGGTGAGCAAGTAGATATGCAGACACAAAGAGGGATTATATGGTACTAGTTTATGAGTTCTGATGAATGATTACTAGTAATTAAAACAGGAAATAAAACAGAGTAACCAGATTATGTGTTGAGGGTGGGCACTGGGGGGATGAATAATGTATTTACTAGTTTTGCTTAAATTATGTTTGTGGAGATTTGGGACATCAGTTTGGAAATGCAGATTTTATATCTGGAAAATAAATAGGAACTGCATAATAGATATTTGGATTTTGTGTCATATATTTTGGAGTCAGAAACTTCAAATAAAGTTTTTGGATTTATAAGATCATTGATGGTATTATCCAGTGTTCCCAGTGGGAGTTGGCTGTGAAATCAGCATTAGCAAAACTAAAAACAGTGGGTTTAAAAAGCATTTTATCATGAGACACATAATTAGTTAAACAACCCCATGCTCTAATTTTTTAAAATCAAAAACAAAAAAATGATTGACATTCATATTTCTATTAGCTCTTCAGTTAGAATCAGAAACTTCAAAGAAATGGAAAAACATTCCATGCTCATGGATTAGAAGAATAAATATTGTTAAAATGTCAATACTACCCAAAGCAATCTACACATTCAATGTAATCTCCATCAAAATTGCACCAGCATTCTTCTCAAAGCTAGAACAAACAATCCTAAACTTTGTATGGAACCACAAAAGACCCTGAATAGCCAACGTAATACTGAAGAAGAAAACCAAAACGGGAGGCATCACAATCCCTCTACTACAAAGCTGTCATCATCAAGACAGTATGGTATTGGCACAAAAACAGACACATAGACCAATGGAATACAATAGAGAACCCAGAATTGGACACTCAAATGTATGGCCAACTAATGTTTGACAAAGCAGTAATGATAATCCAATGGAAAAAAGACAGCCTCTTTCAGAGATGGTCCTCAGGGAACTGGAGAGCAACATGCAGAAGAATGAAACTAGACCACTTTCTTACACCATACATAAAAATAAACTCAAAATAGCTGAAGGACCTGAATGTGAGACAGGAAACGACCAAAACCCTAGAGGAGAAAGCAGGAAACAACCTCTTTTACTTCAGCCATAGCAATTTCTTGCTCAACATGTCTCCAAAGGCAAGGGAATTAGAAGCAAAAATGAACTATTGGGACCTCAACAAGATAAAAAGCTTCTGTCCTGCAAAGGAAGCAATCAACAACACTAAAAGGCAACTGATGGAATGGGAAAAGATAATTGCAAATGACGTATCAGATAAAGGGCTAGTATCCAAAATGTATAAAGAACTCACCAAACTCCACACCCAAACACCAAATAATCCAGTGAAGACATGGGCGGAAAACATGAGTAGTTTTCCAAAAAAGACATCCAGATGGCCAACGGACACATGAAATGATGCTCAACGTCACTCATCATCAGGGAAATACAAATCAAAGCCACATGGAGATACCATCTTACAGTGGCCAGAGTGGGTAAAACGAACACATCAGGAGACTATAGATGCCGAGGAGCATGTGGAGAAACGGTGCAGCCACTCTGGAAAACAGTGTGGAGGTTTCTCAAAAAATTAAAAGTAGAACTACTCTATGACCCAGCAATAACACTGCTAGGAATTTACCCAAGGGATACAGAAGTGCTGATGCATAGGGACAGATGTACCCGAATGTTTACAGCAGCACTTTCAACAAGAGTCTAAGTGTCCATTGATGAATGGATAAAGAAGATGTGGTTTACATATACAATGGAATACTACTTGGCAATGGGAAAAAATGAAATCCTGCCATTTGCAGCAACGTGGATGGAACTGGAGGGTATTATGCTAAGTGAAATAAGTCAGTCAGAGCAAGACAGATGCCATACATTTTCACTTATATGTGGATCTTGAGAAACTTAACAGAAGATCATGGGGGAAGGGAAGGGGTAAAAAGTTACAAACAGAGAGGAAGGGAGGCAAACCATAAGAGACTCTGAAATACAGAGAACAAACTGAGGGTTGATGGGGGATGGGGAAGAGGGGAAAGTGAGTGATGGACATTGAGGAGGGCACTTGTTGGGATGAGCACTGGGTGTTGTATGGAAGCCAATTTGACAATAAATTATATTAAATTAAAAAAAGAATCAAACTTTTTTTGAGAGGACAGAGAGAGAGAGAGGGAACATACATATGTGAGCAGGGTAGGGACGGGGGGGGGGGGAGAGACAGAGAGAGAGAGAGAGAGACAGAAAGAGTCTATAGCAGGCTCCATGCCCAGTGTGGAGCTCATCACGGGTCAATCATGACCTGAGCTAAAATCAAGAGTCAGATGCTTAATAGACTGAGCCATATAGGCAACCCTGGAATCAGAAACTTTCAGTCCTGTCAGACTCTTTCTACACCTGCAAATTAAGTGAGGACTGAGCTACATTTTATTTTTGGCAATTCTCCTCATTTTCCCTCAAATATTAAAAAGATGCAGAATACTCTTGTATATATTCTATTAATTCCTCAATTCATAAGTTATCCTTTTGTATACATTCTTCCTATTAGTTCCTTAAATTCACAAATTATCTTTTGTTTTTAGTGCTTAGGTTATAAAAGTTTTCTAGTAAAAATAACATTCTTGTAATTCCAAAAAATTTATCCTACAAGTATACCTAAAATGTGAGACTTTGAAAATACTTGACAAGAAACTTCACAGTAGGCTCTTTCAGATTGCCTCAGGTAAATGCATAATAATTGAATAATAACTTGTCTGCTTCTAGCAAATGGAAGAAAGATACATGCAATCATTGTTAATACCTTCTATGTGCCTGATAAGAATCTGTGGCTATTTATTTTCTAAGCACTCTAATTATCAGCAGGGGGAAAAAGCCAAGAGAAGCAAGAGCATCAATATGCTTTTTTTTTTCTCCTCAGAAATAAAAGTAAATTCTGTGTGTGATAACAACAGCTAGTATGCCCTTCTCACTTTTATATTAATGACTAGCCATGTAAATGCCTGAGGCATCGCCTTCAGGTTTTGATAGTTGTGAAATCCAGTGCTAAGATTTAACAATAGAAGAAATGGCTTCTCTTGCTCTGTAAAGATTAGTGATATTCTTTATGATAATGCCTCAGGTACAGGGCCAATAGCTTTCTCCAATCTGGGTGGATTTTGAAAGAGCCTTTCTCTTGGGACTCATCAATAAAACATTCCATTCAGTTTCATCTTAGAACAATCTTTTAAAGGAGGTAGGTTTAATACAGAGTAAAGATTATAATATGAAAGCCAGCAGAAGTACATTTTGCAAACGAAAATGAACAGAATGGGGCAGCACAGGGAAGGAATGTTTCAAGTTATAAATTAAACTTAGGAAATTATAGCTTTAATTTAGCAGATGCATTTTTTCCAAGGGAGATATCAAAATATTTAGATGAGAACACATTTTTTTTGAAGTCAAACTTTTGAAATAAATCACGTTCTTTAAAACAAATAGATCTAGCTACAAAGTTAAAGCCACTAATCATAAATGTAGACATTAATTGGGTCTAGCTCAATCTAGAAAAAGATAAATATTGATTAGTTGAATGAATAAATGAATAAATTGGGGTTGGGTGCGGAGTGAGTTATGTATCTAGGTTTTGTCCTAAAATATTGAACCCTTTGACTGAATAAGTACAAGTATCTATGTGTACACACACACACACACACACACACACACACACACACTTAAATTTAGAACTTTTCTTCAAGAAAGAGTAATTAAGAAATGTTAAATAACTTGCCTCATAAGAGGAACTTGTATTATGTGGGACAAACCTATGTGCCCAGAGATCTAAATGTGGGTTTGTACTCAGAATGCTTGGCAGCATGGGTTTGTTCAGTAGCCAGTAAACAAGTGAGCAAATAAAAATAACAACAAAACAAATTTTAGGCCAAGAGCATAATCTGTGGAGAAACGATGTTTTTGCTTGGGACAGGTGATAAAATTCCAAATGGGCACTGTTAATGAGCAGAGTGATGGTTTTAGGCAAGGGAACAATAAATGCCAAATACTGCCTTGGTACTCGTTACTGTAAGACTGCTCTATTATTAATCAGGCTTTTGCCTTTCAAGAAGCTAATCAGTTGTGCTGGACCAATGGGGCACTGCTCTTGCCAGCACTGCAGACCCAAGTGGCTTTGGTTCTCTCAATCTTCAATCTGAATTTTGAAATCTGTAGCTTCAGTGAGATGCAAAACTAATGCTTTCCCATGTCAATATAATAACTTTGGAACTAGCTATTAAACTAAAGAACAGAAGAAGACTTGAAGAGAGATAGGAGACTGGAGTACTTCAGACTCTGATCATTCTAACCACATTGCCTAACTGGACAATTCACTATTGTTCCATTCAAAAAATTGAGCCTATGTGCCAAGTACTAACTATTCTAGACAGTGGTATTATGCAGTGAAAATCTAAAGTAACAATAGAAAAGTACCTCCTCTTATGGAGCTCACATGCCAGTTCATAGAGAAAGGAAAGATGCAAAGAAATCACTTCAGGAGGTTAAAACAGCAATAAAGCACAAACAGGCATGTTACAGTGCCAGAGAGGACTGGATGAGAACTTCCATTTCTGGCTACATGACAGATTTGGAATACTGATCAATATCTCAATTGTGTTGGTAAAATGTAAAATGTAAAAATATTTTCTAACCATATTGTAAGATATTCCAGTGCACTAGAAAAAGGAAAAGAATTTCACAACTCAAAAATTAAGGAGAGAGGAAACATGAAGAGAAGAAGAACACAGAGTTTGGCTTCAGTTTTGAGAATATTTGTCAAACTCAGTGAATATGAACCTCTGTTTATCATTGCCTAACTGGACATGTGGAAGAGGGAAAAAAGTCATGTTTGTGAAACAGGGAGAGGATAACAGATCTCTCCACATAAAGCTGAGACTCCAAAGGGTTAACTTTTAGTGAGGAGGTACAACAAATAAAACTTCTAAACCTTAGTATAGTTCAAAGAGAATTTTCAGTGATGAACCTGTCTGCTGAATTAAAAGGAAAAAAAAAATCTTTTCTGAGAATTTATAAACATATAAACAGGCTCCCCTATCGCTCCAAAGTCCAAATTCATGCTACCTGAATGGCATAGGGAAAAAAATCAAGCCAATAATTTGTGGTTAAGTGACTCCTGGTATGTAGTTTCCCAGGAAATAGGCAGAAGCAAATCCTCTCATAAAGGGGCCACCTTGAATTAAGTCTTAAAGACTTTCCATACTTATAGTGCCAAGAATTGTGATGCTACAGTAAATTAAAAAACCCCAAAATGAAGGAAGTAATGCTTTATAGATAAAGTAAGAAAGACAGAGAGACAGACAGACAGACAGACAGACACACCCATTCAACACATACGGAACCAGCCCTGTAAATTACTTGGATGTTGATACTGCAGACTCAGAAAACAAAATAATTTTTAATATAAATTTAAAAAAAGAAGGAATTGGAAATATGACTAAAGGTAAGAAACTATACAAAATGACTGGAGATAACTTTTTAAAATTAAGAGGGACTAATAAAAAAACTTACACAACTTACAAAAACAAAAAAGTATATAATAATAAAAATTTAAGACAGAAGATTGACGATAATGGTTTAAACTCATTTAATAAAGGAATTAATAATCTGGAATACAAAATTAAAGAAGTCATACAAAATGCAACAGACAGTATAAAACAAATGAAGAATATGAACAACTAAGACACATGGAGTATACAAGGAGAAAGTTTAATGCATATCCAGAAGGAAAATGATATAGAAGGATAACTATATATTTAAAGGCTGAGTTTTTGGACATGACAAATAAAAACAATTAGTAGATTCAGAAAGTCCAAATAATCTCAAGCATGATTTAAAAATGATATTTAAAAAATGGCTCACATTTGGCCCAATACCATAAAAGAAATACCAATAAACCTCAAAGGATTAATAGCATATAGATCATACAGTCTTTTCAACATACAATTTAGATAAAAAAAAAAGAGATGATCAGATAAATACTATATGTTTTCAAATTAAGCAATAATCTTCCAATGAATTTAGTGTAAAAGAAAATAATCACAATGTGGATTAGACTAGATTACCTTTAATCCACATGCTAGTAATAAGGAAGGATATAATGAGGTAAGCATTCAATCTAAGAAATTAGGGGGTAAAGAAACTAAACAGAATAAATAGACATAAAAGGAAAAAAAAGAATAATGAACATCTTTATTAAATTCCTTTAGCTGTATATCCAGTCTCTCAAAAGGTATCAGTGACAATGACATTCTCACAGTCAGCTACTTCTTCTATAACTCCCTTTATATTCTTTTTGAATTCTGCAAAATATTTACACAGTATGATAAAACCTTTTGCCATACAGTGTAAATATTACTCATTGATCACTCCTGCCATGAGGGTTAAGTGTTTTCAGGTGCATGCTTTTGTCATATTTCTTCCAAAATTCAGCAGAAAAACTGCATTATCTCTAGTTTTTTTTTTTTGTAACTAAGTTTTTTTTTTTTTTTCCAGTGTGGAAGGTAACTTTAATTCTTTAGCCTGAATGGCATCCCTGATTGGGATTTTTGTTTATTACAGCCTCTGTCCAAAGTAAAAGGAAATTTTCTATTTCAATCATGAACAGCTTTCTGTTCTTAGTAAAACGTTGAAGTGACTTATTTTTTTTTTTTTAATTCAGCAAACGTTTTCAATGCAGGCCTAGATATGGTTCTATCTTTGCTTTTGTCACTTTCAAACCTTTTACCTACTTCTAATATCAGTTGTAGGGATTTGTTTATTTTTTCACTGCACTTTCATCTCTGTTGGTCAATCCTTTGGATTAACTAGATCTGAAAATATGCTTACCATGGAGGCAAGGAGGCAACACAACCACATACTTTGCTGCCTGTTCAAAACTGAATAACAGATGCTGAGTGAGCAGACATTAGGAGATTGCAAAAAAAAAGCAGCAAAATTATGAAATTACTCACGCTAATATACTGTGATAACTGAAACTTTAACTGTGTTGTTGAGGAACTTATGTTTCTTAACTAAACTATTGGAATTTTGTATTCCAAAATAATTCAAAGCAAGACTGCCTGAATACCGATAGTGAAAGCAGAAAAATCCAAAAGCTGGTCCTCTTAAAAGACTGATAACATAGATAAAACTCCAATAATATTAGTAAATTAGGAAAGAAGGCTAACACACACACACACACACACACACACACACACACACACACACACACGGAATGATGATGATGACATTATATGACATAGGTAATAAAAGATACTAAAAGGATATTATGAAATTATTTTAGCCATACATTAATAAGTTGCCACAATATTATCAAATTTCTGGAAGCTCAGCTTCTCAGAATGAAACCAAAAAGAAATAAAAAAACCTAACAGGTCTCATAATCTTTTAAAAGTTGAAAGAGAAGCTTAAAATTTCCTAAAATTCCTAAAATGCTAGACACAGAGAGTTATTCTGTGACATTATATTGAATATGCAGGGAACAAATTATAAATCTTCCACCAACAGGCTTAAAAAAATAGAGTAAAAACACTTCCCCATCTCAATTTTCATAAGACTACTCAAACAGAGATACCAAAATATGACAAGGAAATTTAAGAAAGGAAAACCACAGTCGTAATCTCACTCAAAACTTAAAGTGAAATTTTTTTCAGCAAAATATTGACACATCAAATCCCACCAAATATGAGTATTGGTCGTAACAAAACCACATTAACATATTAAAGTAGAAAAACATTATAATTTTTTCAATAAACAGAGGTAAAATGGATTTAATAAATTTTTAAATAAAAAATAGGAAACATATTTTAAAAGTATCTTATAGCAAATAGCCCACTATATTATGAAATATTGACACATTCTTTTTAAATGATAAAGATGGGGCGGCCTCTCCCATCACCATCATTCAATTGAACACTGTACTGAAAGTCCTGGTGAACACAGTAAGACAAGAAAAGAAAACATATAAGGTTTGAAATAAAGAAACAAAAGTTTAATATATTTGTCTTATGAAACATGTACAAACAAAATCTATAGACAAATCATTAGCATGAGGTTAAAATGTTGTTGGATACACAATATTTATCTATTTATCAATTGTATATGTATATGTGTATATAAACAATAGTCTCTGCATATCTACTACACACACATATATGACAACAAAATAAATCATTTTTTCAAAAATACAACATATGTAATATTAAATTATAAACTAGTTAAGAATGAACATAAAATAATGTATAATTCTTTTTTATTAATTTATTTATTTTGAGAGAGAAAGAGTGCACATGTGAGCAGGAAGGGGTAGACAGAGAAAGAGAGAGAATCTCAAGCAGGCTTCAGGCTCAATGCAGAGCCTAATGTGGGGCTCAATCCCACAACCCTGGGATCATGACTTGAACCAAAATCGAGAGTCAGACACTTAACCAACTGCATCATCCAGGTGCCCCTGATGCATAATTCTTTAAAGAGAAAACTAAAATCTTGTTAAAAAAAAATCTTGTTCAAAGATAGTTGCCAATACTTAAATATACTTAGGAAATCACTATGTCCATATAATGAGAATGTCAATTCTCACATGTTCATTTTTAGATGCAATGCAGTTCCAACAAGAAAATTCACGTCTTATATATTTATTAGAATGTGACAAACTAATTCTGTAATTTATACGGAAAAGAGAAAAAAAAATATGTGAAGAGCCAAGGCTATCCTTAGAAAAAATAGGGGTGGGGGAATGCCTGATAAGCTATCATGACAGGGTGATATTGGTACACAGGTGGGCAACCTAATAAATTCAGCATGCATTTTTTGGAAACTAAATTTATGATCAATCTGTTGTTATAGATGGGTAGAAAATGGTAGATCAGTCTTTAACAAATGGTCATGAGATAATTGACTATTGATTGTTATATGAAGAGCAATGAAACTGTACCCTACCTAAAACCATATATAAAAACTATGTCCAGGTGCTTTAAAGGAAAAAAAAAAAAAGGCAACTCTTTTGGGAGATGATATAGGAGAAGATTATTACAATTTTGATTGAGGAATGATTCCTGAAATGAGCCACAAAATGCACAAGCCATAAAGGAAAGAGATATTAAACTCATATAAGTTGAAATTAAAAATTCTGTTCATCAAAATGCAGACACCAAAGACTAGCATAATATTGGGCACTGGAGAAATAACTAAATGATTTTCAACGTCAAATGGGAATTGCACCAACACAGAGCCTAAGTAAGGTTAGAGGGATAGATGAAAGTTTGGGAGAGAAATCCAGACTTATTACACCATCTTTAGAGTTAGATAAACTTGAATATGAGTTTCTGCTCTTAGGTGTGTGCATGGGACACCCAACACAACATTCCTTAACTTTTTAAACCACAGTTGTCAATCTGCCAAAAAGAAAGGATATCCGTTACTTCATAGGCTTTCTGTGAAGCCAACTGAGGTAATTACAGAGCTGACCCCCATAAAGTGTTTTTTCCTATGTGTCAGGAACTTTATCTAGATTAATGAATTTAGTCTCCTTAACAATGCTATGAAATAAGTACTAATACTATTCATGCTTTTCAAAGGAGGAAACTGGCTTGACTGAGGTCACATAGCCAGTAAGCAATAGAGACAAGATTCAAACCCAGGTGCTGTGATAGCAAAATCTGAACTCTTACCACAATCTAATTTGCCTTCCCATCTTTGTAAATATTTTGTTTGTAATACACATATTCCTGAAACAGCAGACACAATAAATGACAGTTATTATTATTTTCCAAACAACTCTTCAAAATGCATACTATTGAATAATCTTAACAGCTAAGAAACATAGTTCTAAATTATATAGTTGGGAAGCAAAATTTCTTACCTAATTAAGGACACGCTATATATTTTGTTCACATCTTTCCTTGAGGACTGATAACATTGCAATAACTTCTTTATGTGTCAATTTTTCCCACTATATACTGTGGGCTTCTCAAGGTCAGGGGCTGTGCCTTGAATTCACTTTTTCATTCTACATGAGTAACTGAATGCCAACGAATACAGATACTTGGTATATGTGTGATGAATAAATAAATGATCATGGATTATAGCACGAGCTACCCAGTACTGGTTTGGGAATAACATTTGATTTTTGTGTCAGTCTTGTCTTCTCAGGTTATTCTTGTCTCTCAGGTTATTAAACCAGGCATGCTAGTAAATATGGAGAAAGAATGGAATGAGGACTGAATTGGAACTCCGATGGTTTTACTTGCCTGATGTAGGTGTGCATATCTTGGACAGACAGAAGTCATTTGCAGTTTCTTATTGGATTCTCAGAATACACAATTGTAAATTGTAAAGTTCTAAATCAAAGTGAAGAGGCTGCTTAGGGGTTCTGAAAAGAGATAGATATTTCTCACATCCTATAAAAATCAAATGTTCAAAATGTTGCCTGAACCCTTATAGCATAGGATGCATTATTTTATTATTTCTCTTAAAAACACTGACATGTATATAAGAAAATTTCTATAACTTATATGAATAGTGAATGACTTAGAGGAAAGAGGGTGATGCTAGATCCTAAATTCTCTGATTTCACAAAGTTCTTGCATTTACTCGTGGAATTTATACTTTCTTTCCCTTTCTTTTCTTTTTCTTCCTTTTACTTCACTTCTTAGCCAGACATACTAGAACAGCAGCTGCAACTTGAAATAATTATTTTAATTGTTTGCATTCAATAAAGCTGTTAAAAGCAATTTTAATTTTTAGCAGTAAATAGGTTTTATTGCAAAGTTATATTGTTGCTCATAGCTATCCAATGTAATGGGTACTTAGGAGAGTATTTTAGTCTGGACTGTTATGTCTCCTTTATCCACTGTATGCCTAGCCAAGTGTTACAATTTTGCCCACAGGATAAAAAAAGAAATGCAAATAGGAGCAATTAAAAGATATGAATAATACTGACACCTCTTTATTATCTTCCAGGTACCATTGGAACTACCCGAGACATTAAATGGTAATGATGCAGTTACAGCTATTTGCCAATCAAAGTGATTCCTGAGGAGGCACAGAGATACTTATTTCCATGCTTTGAAGGCTATTGACTTCATTATTAGATTTAGAAAATAAAGCAGCCATCAACAGAATTGTCTACATGGTAACTGATGATGCCAGGCTCCTCCAAGGAATCCGTGCACATGGGCTAACTTTTTACGCCAGATAATAGAAATTAAATCTGTTTCTTGTGCTCTTTCATTATGTCAGCTTTTTTTTTTCTTTTGTTTCTTTATTCCTCCCCTCTTCTTCCTTTCTATCTCTCTTTTTATTAATTCTGTGATATTCTGTGCTTCACTGTGCTCCTCTTGCTTCCTTTATTTTCCTGTAGTGGGACAAAGCCCCATTACAGACATACCTCATCTCCTAGCCCACAAAGGTGGTTCTGTCACAGGGCATTTGATCCCACCACCTGCTTGTACATGTTTCAGTTATGAAATATAGCTTTCTTTACAGTATAGGTTTCTTTCTCATTTCTCCTCATTATTCTTTTTTTTTTTTAAGTTTATTTATTTATTTTGAGAAAGAGAGAGTGTGGGAGGGGCAGAGAGAGAGGGAGAGAGAATTGTAACCATGCTCTGTGATGTCAGTGCAGAGCCCAACATGGGGTTTGGTCTCACAAACCAAAAGATCATGACCCGAGCTGAAATCAAGAGTCAGATGATTAACCGCCTGAGCCATCTAGGCATCCCTCTGCTCATTATTCTTATGTCTAAATTTAAGTATGATTTCCTTCCTCATTTACTCTTTTCTTTTTTTAATCCCTTCCTCTATATTGATCATGTTTTCTAAAGTCACTTGGAACCTTCCTTGAAAATCCCAAAGGTAAGACATTGTGTTTGCTTCTTAACCTTCCCCCCCCATCCATTTGTTTTACTCCAAACATTTGTATTTCCATCCCTAGAGAAAAACAAACGATGGGTAAATGTTATTTTTAATTTTGTTTCTCAATTCCATCTAAAAATAAACAGTCCAATATATTAATACTTAGGATCCTCTGTTGTATTCTGTCTACTTTTGCTTTTCTTCTTTCTGCCCTTTCTCTCTCTGGGTGGAAATCCTCTCTCCCTCCAACAAGAGCTCAAAAATGGGCCGTTTTCTAACATCTCCCTTCCAGCTTACAGTCAGGTATCTACAAATTTCAGTCCTTCATATTTGCAGAGTTTGTGCCTATCTTTCTTGATCTTGTTTAGGTGCTTAAGACATAGAGTTTTAAAATTTTCTGAAATAAATTTTAGATAAGAAAATTATATTATATAACTTATGTAAATTATATTATATAAATAAGTAAAACATGTTATCTTTCCATATAGACATTAAGCTCCCTGTGAGTTGTGTTTATATCTTAAAGTTCTTTTGTCTCCCATACATACCCTGAACTCAAACAAATACATGGCTATATAAGTAGTTTGTGGATAATTATAAATCTCTTCTGCCCACATTCATACTGACAGTATTAAAAACAAACAAATAGATAACACCAGAGTTACATTCAGCTGTCCTGAACTCCAGACACAGCTTTCTTGCTTACTAGATTACTCCTCAGAACCTCAGCTTAGTTGGCATGAATAATTTTTCTCCTAACTGATCTTAGAGTTTCCTTATTCTAGCTGTAATATCCATCATTTTCTATTCATGGCAATATCAGTAGATTTGTAATTATTTTCATGACAAAGTCACAACAGAGGGCCTGAACTGACATCTTCCAAGGAAGACATCCAGATGGCCAACAGTCATATGAAAAGATGCCCAACATCACTAACCACCAGGGAAGTGCAAATAAAAACCACACTGGGATATTACCTTACACTTGTCAGAATGGCTAAAAAAAATGATAAGAAATAACGTGTTGGCAAGAACGTGGAGAAAAAGGAACCCCTGTGCTTTATCAGTAGAAATGCAAATTGGTGCAGCCACTGTGGAAAATAGTATAGAGGTTCCTCTAAAAACTAAAAATAGAATTACAACATGATCCATTAATTCCAATACTAGGAGTTTATCCAATGAAAACAAAAACACTCATTTGAAAAAAATATATGCACTCTTATATTTACTGCAGCATTATTTATAACGGCTGAGATATGGAAGGAACTCAAATGTCCATCAATGGATGAATGGATAAAGAAGATATGGTGTGTGTTTGTGTAGTGGAATATTACACAGCCATATATAAGAATGAGATCTTGTCATTTGCAACAGCATGGCTGGACCTGAAAGTTATAATGTTAAGTGAAATAGGTCAGAGAAGACTAATGCCATATGATTTCACTCATATGTGGAATTTAAGAAACAAAACAAACAGAAAAATAAGAGGCTAACAAAAATTCACACTCTTGATTATGGAGAACAAACTGGTGATTGCCAGAGGGGAGATGGGAGGCGGACAGGTGAAGTAAAAAAATTCACAACAGTCAGTAAACTAACATATTTGTTGCAGGTCATTTATGTACCTGACACTGTACTAAAGACTAAACACATTGCAGTGAACAAGACAGACAAAATGCCTGCCTTTGAGAAAGTGATATTTTAAATAGGGGACATTATTTGGTATTTAAACAATACTATTTATTTAATTCAGGTATTGTTAAGTGTTAGAAAGAAAATAAAAAGGGGTGATAAGGTACAAAGTGTCAGGAGAGAACTTCATCAAAGGGGATAGTTAGCTGAGCAGAGTGATGAGAAGCTGTCATTTAAACTGACCTGAGTGATGAGAAGTAGGCAGTTACATAAACATCTGGGGAAGAGGATTTCAAAAGAAGGGATGGCAAGTGTCCTGTCCCCGGTGACAGGGATTAAGTATGATGGAAGTTGCTGGAAGTTTCTAAACAATGACAAAGGAGTTTAAAAAACACTCTCACTGATCTTTGGAGGATGCACTTTGGGAGAGTACAAAGCAAGAGGGACACTAAGAAGACTAGAGGAGAGGTTTTGAACAGAAAAGAAGCAAACAAATTATTTAATTGGTTATAGCTTAAGTGGTGCTTTATTTGGGAAAGTCTAGTTGGCTGTTTGCGATTGGCTGTTCTTAGGTGTTATTTCCTTAGATTCAAGTACATTGAGTGTACAAATGTAGGTTTTGGTTTGCTTGCTTAGGCTACCAAGATATTAGAGCCACCCCAGACTACCGGGTTTCAAGTTAAATTAATTTCACACTTGGTACAATCTGTTTAGAATCAGTGAATGCCCTCTTTGCTGAGCTGCATATACAATGCAATGCGCAGGATATTCACAGAACTGATAAGCACTACTATGGTAACAGATCAAAGCTGTTTATGGAAGTTTTGCATTCCTTTTGAATCATCCCTATCTATTTTGGAATCCTCTTTCTCACATACTCTAGGATTCCCTCCTCACCTATTCAAAAATTAATTGTCCATTTTCTCACAGATTTCCCTTCTCAAATCAAGTTGTATAGATCATTAAACACCCTGTATGCTTAGGTGACAACCTAGAGAAATAAACAAATCAGATATTTTAAATCATATAGCCAAAAGTGTTTTCTAAAGGACTCTAGTTTGCATCTGGGCAACAAATAGAAATACCTTAAATCATCTGTATGATTAGAAAGAGAAAGTCCACACAAAGCTACAGGGGGCAACAATTTTCCTTGTGGCAGCTACACAAATGTATTCAAATGTTTATGAATTTTATATGACAATATTTTAAGATTTGGTCTCTATTTTGGTAATAATATATGCTGAGAAAGTCTTCACAAGCATATTATGCATTACCTGGGTGAATGCTACATCTGAGATTTGTGCCTCCTTTTGATTTGTGATTATAATGTCGATCAGACCAAGTATACTACACGAGTTGACCTGACTTATGAGTAAAGAGAAAATGAATAGTTGTTGGGCTTTCCTGGAAGAGAGTCCAAAAGTGCACCAATATGAAGATAAGTAATTGGAAGACAGGAACATAATAGGAGAAATAGGAAAACTGAGTTATATCACACAGTACAACTGTAAAGGCAGTCAGACTGAAAAGACCCCGTACGACAGCAATCAGCCCATATGCACAGATTAGGTAAAGATTTAGTGTCAGCTAAATACAATCTATTTCATTAAATTAATGTCTTTAAAATGAATTTCACTGATTTGTGGGATTTGTGGGTTTCATTTTTTGTAATTCATTTGTAAATTTGATTTTGGCTATTATAGGTTTAGGTAAAAGAATACTGCAATTCATTCTAGTGCATATTTAGTTTTATAATAAAAAGTAATGTAGAGGCACCTAAGTAATTGAGTTGCTTAAGTGTCGACTCTTGATTTCAGCTCAGGTTATGATCCCAGGGTCGTGGGATCCAGCCCCCATAGGGCCCTGCACTGAGTGTGGATCCTGCTTAAGATTCTCTGTCTCTGTCTCTCTCTCTCTTTCTCTCCCTCTGCCCATCTCCCCAACTCATGTACTTGCTCTGTCTTTAAAATAAAAAAAAAAGAACCTTAAATAAACTATGGGTTTATAATAATTATTTTTCTTAAAAATAATTTAATACCCTAATAAATTTTGGAAAAAACTGACATTGGAGCAAGACCAGTGTGGATTTTACCTTGGTGCTACTTATTTACCAGATGTGACAACTTGGCCGTGCTTTTAACAACTCTGAGCCTCTGAGTTTTTATCTACAAGTTAGGGAAAATGTTTATCTCATTAGACAGTTGGGGGGTTTATAGAATCGTTTATTTAATCATGTCCCCAGATTTTCATGTCTCATCCAGAACCTTCCCTGGCTCAGTAGTCATCATATAATCTTCACTGTAATGGCTAATTTCACTTAGGTTTCTCAAAGGCATGTCCAAATCGATTTATTAAAAATTCATTATCTCATTTTCCCAAAACTCCTCTTAGTATTTCCTAACTTGGAATATTCATGCTTACTCCCTATTCTTCTTGATGTTTGCTTACCTATTGTGTTTCAACCTCCCATGGCTTGCAAAGACCAAAGGTGTCCTCCATCCTGACATCCCAAACACTCTGTTTTCTGTATAATATACCAATTACCCGCTCATGTTTATTTTGATTTTGTTAACGTTTATTTACTTATTTTGAAAGAGAGAGAGAGAGAGAGAGAGTGAACAACCTGGGGAGGGGCAGAGAGAGAGAGAAGTATAGAGAATCCTAAGAATGCTCCACGCTGACAGTGCCTTGGGGCTGAACCCTCGGTCACTTGAACTGTGACCTGAATTGAAATCAAAAGTCAGATGCTTAACCAACTGAGCAACCCAGGCATCCTTCATCATGTTTAATTAACTGCTTAATATTATTTTAAAAGAAATATTATTATTAATATTAATATATTATTAATATTACCTTTTAAGAAATTTTACTATGATTTATTTGCAAGATACTCTTTGTCATTCATAGTCATATTTTCTGTGCATTCTACAATTTTTGTTGAATGAATACTTAGTACAAATTAAGTGCTAACTGAATATTTGATGATGTTTTTATAGGATGCTTATTCTATCTAACTGCACACATTTAGAATTTTTTGTTTTCTTTTCTTTTTACCTCATGTATATTTTATCTTTTTGGAAAGAAGTTACCTTTTATATTTCTTGAATATCCCATGACTTCTGGGATAGTTTGAAACTCACAGTAGGGGCGCCTGGGTGGCTCAGTTGGTTAAGCATCCGGCTTTGGCTCAGGTCATGATCTCACAGTTCGTGGGTTCAAGCCCCGTGTCAGGCTCTATGCTGACAGCTAGGTCAGAGCCTGAAGCCTGCTTCAGATTCTGTGTCTCCCTCTCTCTCTGCCCCTCCCCTGCTCACACTGTCTCTCTCTGTCTCTCAAAAACAAATAAAAGACATAAAAAAAAGAAACTCACAGTAGATGCTTAAAATACTTACTATTAAAATGAGCAATCAAATTAATTAAAATGCCAGTGAGTTTATAGGTATATCCATCAAAATGATTACTTGAAGCCATTCAGACAAAGGCACTGGTTGAGTGACTAAATATTTAATCATTTGATTAAGTATTTTTATATCATTTACTTCTTATGTTCAATTAGGGAAACACCATATCAGATACTTCTGGTTAACAATATCCAGAAAGAAAACCACACACACACACACACACACACACACACACACACACACACACCTCTTGGATATTACTTTTCCCTCCAGTTTTTCTTGTCTACTTTATTAAAAAGATTGTAAACGGGAAGTCATAATAAACTCTGTTTTTGTGTACTTTGAGTGATAGTTCTAGTTAGAGGAATATAAATATAGTAATAGTAACTTTAAAGGTTTCCATATATTAATGGCTGGAGTTTTGCCCTTGTCATGACTCATGACCTTGTTTTATATATATCTGAGAAGGGAAATGGAGAACAGGGAAATGAGTTGGTTCTTTTGACAGATAAACCTAAGTGATGATAGCTAATTATGATTAACATCTGGGAATCACACTGTGTTAAAAAGCCAGAGAAGGGAGAATTATCAGCATTTCAAGTTCTTCATTGTCATTCTCTTTCATATAAAACCATTTAGAAAGGAAAACTAAAAGAATAATTCTTAGATGATTCTGTATTATTTAGAATAATAAACACAAAGATATATGAATCTATAATGTTTTATCACATGGTTACCCAAGACAAAGTAGGTAATATAATTAGATATATGATCATTAAAAAATGAGGAGGTAGTTAAAAATCTCTCTCCCTTCAAAAAATAACAAAAGAATATTTCCAGATGGTCTAAACTTTCAAAGGATGCATCATGCAAAATACTGAAAATATTCCAAGCACACAAATAAAAAGAAAGAATTTTCAATTTATTCTACAACTTCGAAGTAAACATCAGACAATAAGAATATGGAAATGAAGAATTAGATTCCAATCCACTTGTGTGTGTCAGAGTCTCCAGCATTTCTCCAATTTAAGACATATGAGTCTAATAAGACTTGGTTCTTGTATGTCTTCATTTCTGAAAGTTCTTCTCAAAGAGAAGTATCAGTATGTTTCTAAACCTGTCTCTAACAATGGTAGTATTCTTAGAATTAGGCTTTTAGTTTTTCATTTATGAAGGATTTTAGTCATTAAGTGCAGAAAGTGTCCAAATTTGTTTTTTAATTTACAGATTCAGTTAAAACACTAATAAATAATACTTTATGAAATAGAAAGAACATTGGTATCTAAGCAAAAGTAAGTGATTATTATGTCCAAAGGGGAAGAAGATGAATATTCATTAGCATCCAAAATGTCTCTGAGGCTGTTATAAACATATTAATTATCTTATTTAATTTTCCTAGCCTTATACAACAAAGACTATTAATCTTTTGGATAAATTAAGAAACAAGCTTATGGAGGTTAAGTTACTTGCCTAACTTCCCCCAGCCTGTAAGCAATAGACCTATGATTCAATGTTAAGTAAGATTTTGGCTTCAAAGCCCAGGCTTATACTGTGCCAAGTGGTTTATTTAAGTATTATAGAAAATTTAGATTTTAGAGACTAGAAAGGAAAGTGCATTTTTCAGAATATGACACTCACCAACATTAACAAATGATCAATCTTTGTTCTTTTTCCCATCATATTTAGGCTAATCAATCTAATGAGTTTTTAACAAACTTCATCTTGATATAATTTGGGAATTACAGCAAAATTATAAAGATAGTGCAAAGATTTTCTTTACATGGCTCACCCATTTTCCCCGAATATTAACTATTAGTATTATTATGGTTCATTTGTTTGTTTATGTATTTAAAAATTTTTTATTAAATTTTTTTAATGTTTTTTATTTATTTTTGAGAGACAGAGAGAGACAGTGCAAGCAGGGGAGGGTCAGAGAGAGAGGGAGACACAGAATCTGAAACAGGCTCCAGGCTCTGAGCTAGGCGCCAGCATAGAGCCTGATGCAGGGCTCGAACCCACGAACCACGAGATCATGAGCTGAGCCGAAGCCGATGCTTAACCAACTGAGCCACCCAAGCGCCCTGAAAATTTTTAAATGTTTATTCCTTTTTCAGAAAGACAGAGCATGAGCAAGGGAGTGGCAGAGAGGGAGACACAGAATCTAAAGCATGCTCCAGGGTCTGAACTGTCAGCACAGAACCCAATGGGGGGCTCGAATCCACGAACTGTGGGATCATGACCTGAGCTGAATTCAGACGCTTTAATGACTGAGCTACCCCCATGCTCCAGTTCATTTGTTAAAATTAAGAAACTAATGAGAAAGAGAGAGAGAGAGAGAGAGAGAGAGATCCAGTATCAGGAATGATGGAATAGCACTGCAGACACCACAAAGTTAGTGATGCTTAATGATGACAATGAATGCTTCCCTCACAGGATGGAAGACTGACACATAAAAATCAACTTAATTCAATATACTAGCAATGAACTACTTACTGGAGACCAAAACAAAAGAAAACAAAAAGCGCCATTTACAATAACACCGCAACAAATTTAAAACTTAGATATAAATCAAAACAGGTGTAAAATCTGTATGCTGAAAACTCACAAAAATATTGAAATCAAAGAAAAGTTTTGCAAATAACATATTCAGCTAACGACTACTATGTTAAAAAATGCCCTTAAAATTCAGTAATAAAAAAATAGTCTTAATCAATGGGCAAAATATTTGAATAGACACTGAAAAAGGATATACACAAGCAAATAAGGACCAGAATATATATTCAGACTCAATATTTTATAATTTTCATTATAAAAATGAAAATTAAAACATTAATAAAATGCCATTATATACCCATTAGAATGAATTAAAAAGTAATACCAAATGTTGGTGAGGTTGCAGACCAAGTGGAACTCTTATACATTGCTAGTGGGAAAGCAAAATGGTATAGTCAGTTTGGAAAAGTTTGCTAGTTTCTTACAAAGTTATATCTACAACTTAAGCAATATAGTCTAATGATCCAGCTTATCTTTAACAACGTTAAATGAAATCTTCACACAAAAATCTCTATGCAAATATTTTAGAGGCTTTATTCATGACTGCACCAAACAAGAAAGAAACCAAATTTGCCTCAACTGCAGAACTGAGTGGTTGGTACATTATTCAATGGACTACTACTCAGTAATAAAAAGGATCAAACTACTGATATATGCAACAACACAGATGAATTTTAAATGCATAAGTTAAGTGAGAGAAGCCAGAATAAAAAGGATGTACACTATATTAATCCATTTATATAATATTCAGGCAAAGACTTAAAGAGACAAAAAGCAGATCAGTGGTTTCCAGAGGCTGGTTATGGTGGGAGTGAAGGGAACAGAGAGAATTTCACTAAATAGTGACCCAGGTGAACTTTTTTTGGGGCTAGAACTATTCTGTCTTAATTTTTATATGTTTATATCACCAAATATATTTATAAAAACTTTGAAAAATGTACACTAAAAAGGGTAAACTTTATATACGCTAATATATTTTAATAAAAAAATGAAAAATAAAACATGTTGGATTCTCACTAAAAATTTATTGAACTTATTTTGTAGACTCTTCTCCTAAGACTAACTGGCTATTTGTTTACTTACCCCTTCCTGTTAGGGGAACACTTGTTTCCAAAAAACATACTGAGGAATCAATCAATCAAGAAGGAGGGGAGAGAACACAAAACAGAAGACTTAGGAAGAGGAACTAATTGCCACATTCTTAAAAGTATAAAGGTAACAGCAAACTGTGTTGTCCATTCTTTCTTTTTTCTTTCCCCTTGTCTCCCATGAGGAAAAGGAAAATAGGACTCTGCCACAATAGCCAAGCCTTTCAGAAATCTAATCAAGTCAATATTTTTCCAAACACAAAATTTAATTGGAAAAGTAAATTATTTTGTATTATAAAGAAGATTATTTTGAAAACCATTTATATACTAATTAGAACTCTAATTAGTTTTCTATAATGAAAAATATGTGATGAAAATTTTATTTCTCCAGAGATTATCTGGGAATATTAGTAAGAAGTTAGTTTAGAAGGAACAACCAATTAAGACTCTTTCTTTGGATAGAAAAATAAATGTAAAAAGCATTTTACCTAGCTAGCTCTTTAGAAGTAAAACTAAAGACATATCATTATGAAGTAATTAGAAATAAGAATACTGTAACAATCTTCATTTGATTGTGATCTAGCACAAATAAATGAGGCTGATGTATTTTTTCTACCAGATCAGATCCTATTCCCTTTATATATGTATCTGGAAACACCACCTCCAATACACACACACACTTTTTTTGTTTTTTTTACATACTAATTGCCTCCCTAGGTTCTCGTCTACCTCTGCTCTATTTGCAGCCTATAGTTAAATTTGTATTCCGTCATGTACACTCACCCCTAACTACTTCAAGACATGTTGCATTTTCCTTTACCTCTTGGAGAAAGACCACATTCATGGTTTGGCTTTGACAGCAGTATTGCTTACTCACCTTTTGAACTTCACCTCCATAATATTAAAAATATCCATTCTCTCCTTTAACCATACTTCTCTATTTACTTTCCAAATTAGGTAACAGTGTTTTCCCCATCCCCTCCCATCTCTGATGACACAGAAAAAAAAGAAAAAAAAAAGGGACAAATGAACAGAGACTCAGAGAAAGCTGGGTCATCATTAATCACACCAACATATGTTATGATGGAAATACCAGACCAGAGAAGAGAAAGAAGGGAGTAGACAACATGTGAAGACATAATGTCCGAACATCTCCCAAATGATGAAAACACTAATCCACATGGTTAAGAAGCTCAACAAACTCTAAGTAAGATAAACACAAACAGACACGTACCTATACAAATATTAATCATAATGCTGAACGTCAAAAATAAAGACAAAATCTTGAAAGCATTAAGAGGAAAATGATTCATTACATACAGGGGAACCCCATTAAGATTAACAGTTGACCTCTCATTAGACAATGGAGGCCAGAGGGCAGTGGGGCAATATATTCAGAGTGCTTAAAAAACTCTCAACTAAGAATCTTAAAACCAGCAAAACTATCTTTCAAAAATAAGTAGAAATAAATACATTCCTAAATTACAAAATAAACACACAAAAAATAAAATTCATTATTATCAGACTTGTCTTATAGGAAATGAAAAAGGAAATTCTTCAGTCTGAAAGCAAGTAATAACAGCCTAATTCAAAGCCACACAAGAAAACAGAGTGCCATTAAAGTAAATATGAAGGTGATTACAAAAGACAATGTAATTGCACATTTCTTCTTTTTACTTCTCTTGATTTCAAATATTAGTTGCATGAAATGACATGTATATGACTGCACTAATTACCCTATATTTGACTATAACAACACAAGTAAAGTGGTTGGGAAAAAGGTATATGGACTAAGGAAATGACAATAGAAGGTAGCATATATCCATAAGATAAATGAAGAGAACCAGAAAGGGTGTCTTCATTTACTCTCTCAACATCATTAAAAGATACATAATTATTATCTTAGTCAGTTTGAGCTGCTATAGCAATTACCTTTGACTGAGTGGCTTAAATGACAAATATTTATTACTCATAGTTCTGTAGACTAAAAAGTTGAAGATCAAGGTGCTGGCAGAGCTGGTATTTGGTAAGATCCTGCTTCCTGGTTTGCATATGGCCATCTTCTTATTTAAACAGAAAGGAACCAAGCTCTTTCTCTGTCTCCTTATGACACTAATCCTATCGTGAATACTCTGCCCTCATGACTAATTACTGAAGGCCTCATTTCCAAAGACCATCACATTGGGGATTAAGATATCAACATATGAGTTCTCGGAAGACACAACATTTAGTCCATGGCAAGTACAGAAATAATAGTTATAACAATGTGTTGCTGGTTTAATTTATACATTTATATACATACATGTGCACATTATATATATATATATAGTCTATAATTTCTTAAATAATATATATACTTTGATATCTATTTAGTATAATGTAGTATTAAATAGTACCAAAAGGCAGAAGAGGTAATGGGCTATATGAAATTAAAATTCCTATATTTTATGGGAACTAATTCAGGATAGATCTGAAGTGGACTTTGATTAGTTAAGATATACAGCAAACCATAGAACAACCATCAGAGACAATGAACACTTAAGAAAATCATTTTTATTTTTATTTTTTAATGTTTATTTATTTATGAGAAAGGAGAGAGAGTGTGAGCAGGGGAGGATGGTGCAGAGAGAGGGAGAAACAGAATCTGAAGCAGGCTCCAGGCTCTGAGCTATCAGCAAAGACAGGGATTGAATTCATGAACTGTGAGATCATGACCCGAGCCAAAGTTGGATGCTCAACCAACTGAGCCACCCAGGTCCTCCAAGAAAATAATTTAAAAAATCATTGCAAGCATTAAAGTATTACATTAGAAAGTATCCACTAAATAGAAAAGAAGGCAATAAAAGAGAAACAAATTGTCATGAGGCATGTGGAAAACAATAATGAACAAAAGCTGTTAGGTATATATCCAACCCTATCAATGATATTAAATATTAATAAATGAAACAATGTAATTTTAAGGCAGAACTAGTCAGAATGCATAAGTGACCACATTTAAAAAAAGATTCAACCAATTGCTATCCATAAGAGACATATTTTATATTAAAATTCAAATAAGTGGTAGGCAAAAACATGGCAAAAAAATGTACTATGCAAACAGTAACCATTAAAGAGCTGAATTGGCTATGCTAATATTAGAAAAAAATAGATTTTGAAAACAAAAATTGTTACTAAAGATGAATAGGCATATCTCTCTGTGATAAAAGAATCAATGTATCAGGAAGATACAACAATAATAAGAATATATACACTGAAAAAAAAGCTTCAAAATACATGAAGAAAACCTTGATATAACTGAAGGGTGAAAAAGATAATCCAATAACAATAGAGATTTACACACTTTTCTTTCAATAATGGAAATAACTAGACAGAAGACCAACAGGAAATATTAGACTTGAGTGACATCATAGAACAACTAGACCTAGCAGACATCTATAGAACACTCCATCCAGGCAGCAGCAGAATATATATTCTTCTCAAGCACACATGGACCTTCTCCAGGACAGACTAGATGCTAGGCCATAAAACAATCAACAAAAAATTTTGAAGAACTGAAGTATAGTCAGCTGGAAAGTTGGCAGAGTAGAAGGATCCTAAGCTTGCCTCTAGCCATGAATACAACTAGATAACACACACATCAGCATGAATGAAACAAGTAAAGGTAGGAAAGAGGCAACATCTAAGAAGGTAGGGAAGATGTGGTCTGGAAGCAAAATATACCATGGCCATCAGCAGTGGGGAGAGAACTGGTGGTTAAGGAAAAGGTGAAAAACAGGCTTTCACACCAGGGAGCCCACAAACAGGGAGGATGAATCTCTGTTATATTTATCTTTGAAAGTGAGAGAGGTAGGACTTCATGAGTTCTTAAAATCAGCAGGACTTAAAGCCTGGAATTTTAAACATTGGTGGGCTCAGCTCTGAGTAATGCTAGAAAGCATTAAAAAGCAGAGATCTTGACCTTACAGAGACAGCATGACAAACAGTAGGTCCCTTTAACACCCCACTTTATCAATGAATAGATCATCCAAACAGAAAATCAAAAAGGAAACAGTAGCTTTCAATGACACACTAGACCAGATGGATTTAACAGACATGTTCAGAACATTCCATCCTAAAACAGCAGAATACACATTCTTTTCAAATGTGCACAGAACATTACCCAGAATAAATCACATATGAGACCAAAAAACAAGCCTCAACAAATTCAAAAATATTGAAGTGACACCATGCATCTTTTCTGACCAAAATACTATGAAACAAGAAACCAATCACAAGATAAAATCTGGAAAGAGCATAAATACATGGAGTTTAAATAACATGCTATAAAACAATAAGTGGGTCAACCAAGAAATCAAAGAAATAAAAAATTACATGGAGACAGGTGAAAATAAAAACACAATGGTCCAAAATCTTTGGAATACAGCAAAAGTGAATCAAAAGTTCGGCAAAAGACCTAAAAGGGAAGTTTACAGCAACACAGGCTTACCTCAAGAAGCAGGAAAAATCTCAAATGAACAATCTAACCTTACCCCTAAAGAAGCTAGATAAAGAAGAATAAACAAACCCCCAACCCAACAAAAGCAAGGAAATGATAAAGATTAGAGCAAAAATAAATAATACAGAAACTAAAAATAAAACAGAACAGATCAATGAAACCAGGAGCTAGTTCTTTGAAACAATCAACAAAATTGATAAACCTCTAGCAAGATTCATTAAAAAAGAGAATAGACCCAAATAAACAAAATTACTCATAAATGAGGACAAAAACCAACACTGCAAAAATACAAACAATTATAATTACGAGAATATTATGACAACCCATATGACAACAAATTGGACAATTTAGAAGAAATGGATCAATTCCTAGAAACATATAACCTATCAAAACTATAGGAGGAAGAAATGGAAAATTTAAATAGACTGATTACTAGCAAGGAAATTGAATCAGTAATGAAAAGTCAGCACCAGAGAATTTTACAGATGAATTCTACCAAACATTTAAAGAAGAGTTAATACCAATTCTTAAACTACTCTAAGGGGAAGGAAAACTTCCAAATTTATTATATGAGGCAAAAATCACCCTGATGCCAAAACCAGATAAAGGCACCACACACAAAAAAGAGAATTATAAGCCAATATTTCTCATGCACATAGATGTAAAAATGCTCAACAATTGTGGGTTTTAGTAAACCAAATCCTACAATATGTTTTAAAAATTCATATACCACTATCGAGTGGGATTTATTCCATGGATCAAAGGTAATTTAATATTTGCAAAACAATCAACGAGACATGTCACATCAATAATAGAAAGGATAAAATAATCATGAATAGAAGAGGGAACACTTCCAAACTTATTCTCTGGAGTCAGAATCACTTATATCAAAACCAGACAAAGAGGGGCAGCCAGGTGGCTCAGTCGATTAAGCATCTGACTTCACCTCTGGTCATGATCTCATGGTTCATGAGTTTGAGATGAGTATATCTGGAGCCTGCTTCAGATTCTGTGTATCCCTCTCTCTTTCCCCTCCTCTGCTTGTGCTCTCTCTCTCTTTCTCAAAAATAAACATTAAAAAAATTAAAAGACAATAGCTCCTTTGAATCATGCACAATTCCTTAACAAAATACTAGCAAACTAATAAAACAACATATAAAAAGGACTATACACTATGATTAACTAGGATTTGGCAGATACACTTCTCAATTTAAAAACTTACTACAAAGCTACAATAATTAAGACAGTGTTATACTGGCATGAACGATCTCATACAGATCTCAATAGAATTGAGTTATACATAAACTCTTATGTTTATGGTTTATTAATTTTAACAAGAATCTCAAGACATTTTATTTTGGGAAAGAACAATTTTTTCAACAACAGTGGTAAGACTGGGTGTATACATGCAAGAGAATAACATTTGACTTCTATCCCACACCATGCACAAAAATTAACTCAAAATGGACATAAACTTGTATGTTAGAGATAAGACTGTAAAACTCTCACAAGAAAACATGGGCATAAATCTTTATTACCTTAAATTAGTCATGATATCTTAGACACAATATCAAAAATACAAGTGACAAAAGTAAATTAGATAAATTGTACTACATCAGGTTTAAAACTTTTTTCCATAAATGATGCCATAAATGAACTGAGAAGACATCACATAGATGGGAGAAGATATCTGAATATCATTTATCTGATAATAGACTTGTGTTCAGAAGATTTAAGGAACACATACATCTCAAACAAAAAGACAAATAATCCAATTTAAAAATGGACAAAGTATTTGGATAGATATTCCTCTAAAGAAGATACACAAATGACCAATAAGCACATGAAAAACTGTTCAACATTATTAGTGATAGGAAAATTCAATCAAAACCACGAGATATCACTTCACAACCACTAAGTGGCTACAGATGAGATTATCAAGTGCTGGCAAAGATCTGGAGAAATTATAACCTTCATACACTGTTCAGGGAATGTAAAATGGTGCAGCCACTTGTGAAAACAGTTTGGCAGTTCGTCAAAATGTTGAAGATTATATTACAATGTGACAAATATATATACACCACATGATATGTATAAATATATATATCCACTCAAAAATTTGTACACAAATGTTCATTTTAGGAATATTTTTCATGGTAGTCAAAAAATTAAAAACAACCCAAATGCCCATCAGCTGATGAATGAATTAAAAATATGTGACATATCTATCCACATGAATAATATTCAGCAATAAGAGGAATAATACTTATATAGGCAAAAACCTGGACTATCTATGCTAAGTGAAAGTAACAAATACACAGAAACAGAAGGGCTGGGAAAGAGAAGTAGAGAAGGAAACAATGAGGAGTGACTATGAATACACACAGGTTTTCTTTTGGGTAAAACAAAAATGCTCTAAAATTATATTGTGGTAATGGTTCAAAAACAATGAACTATACATTATTAAGTGGGTGAATTTTGGGCTGAATTATTTGCCTCAATAACACTTTTAAAAAACATAATTCACAACATGCTAAATTTCTGCTTAAAATTTTCCAGTAACTCTCATTTTACCTGAAGTAAAATCACAATGGTTATATTCATCACTAGGGTCCTCTGTAATATGATCTCCATGTTAACCTCTCTTTGATGATCTGCCTACTATTCTCTTTGCTGGCTCAGTGCTTTGCAGGTCCTCAAACATGCCAGCAACTCGTGTTTCAGGGACAGTATTTTTGCTATTTTTCTCACCTGGGATATTTTTTCCCTAGGTACTTTATGGATTGTTCCCTCATCTTGTGCTTTTTGCTCATCAAAGTCTTCATGAGACAACTGTGCTTTAAATGGAAACTCCTTCCACTAAGGCACTACTATCCTCTTCCATGTCTTTTTTTCTTTTTTTCCATGTCATTTGCTATTGTTTGTGGTTTGCCTAGTACCTAGAACTCTAGACTATTACATGGTAGTCATGAAACAAATATATTTGCTCAATGTATTATTTATGCTATGTGGCTAATATCTTTAATTTTCTACCACAGCCAGGAAATGTAGTGACCTTGTAAAGCATAAAGTTCTTACATAAAAATAAAAGCATTTTACTTTTTTGAAATGAAAAATATGTGTTAAAAGTCATACATTATTTTCTCAGTTGATGTTGAAGCATGAATATCTGATAAGTCACATCATACACATAGGACAAGATCCAATTAATTGACTTTTGCTGCAAAACAAATTATAATTTGTTCTCATATCACAGCTCTGACAACATCAGTTAATCTTTGGGCATCATTCCCTGAAATATCTTTGTCTTTACTGCTCCAGGTTGAAGAGAATTAATCAGTTTGGGCCTGTCAACAGCAACTTCTGCCAGTGCCTGCAGGGGCTACCAATCAAAAGATAGAAGGGGTGAGGAGAACAACTCATTCTTCCACAGTCACTAGGGTAACCAGAGGCATAGTGGCTGGCCTTGTTGACATTTCAGGCAATGATGTTCAGGATTAACTTCTGTTTTCATTATGAAGACGGAGAAGAAACTGTGACTCAAAAGTCATCAACTGATTGTTGCCCAGGTGTGGCGACAGTGTTTCTGCCTTAAAACAAATTATGCAAGATGAAATCTGAGAGGGTACTGGAAGGTCACCTAATACATAAAATATATTCCCCACTGTTCTGACTGATGTGTGTTATTATCAACAACAGTGGTTCAGTCTTTTGATTTAAGAAGTATTGCTCTTAGAAGTCCTCTGCCAAAGAGAAGACTCAGCGATGCTATGCATAAAAACACATCATCTGCCATTAACAGTATTTTAACATAGAATAATGTTTCATAACTTGTAATTCTTTTGTCTGCAAATATAAGAAGCTGACTGGCTGGTTTAAGAAGAAAGCAGTAACATGGGCTGCTTAGAATCAGATTAGAAACTCCCCAAACTTTTCCCCCATTGCTCATATTTTCTTGCCTTTAAAGAGAGTTTCATTCTATTTCCCTCTCTTTCCCCAATCCAGTTTTTGCCTGCTTCTCTAGTCTATATGGCAGGTTAAAAGTGCATTTCCTGTATCTTCCAAAGGCACATTTCACACCTCCAACTAAAGAAAATGAGGATTCTTGTCCTCACTTCCAATTCCAAAATTCCTACAGAGATAATGTGTTCTGTGAGGGGCCCATAACCTGACTAGAGCTACAATTTACTAAGAATCAAGGTCATGCTATGTCAAATAGCTCCTACAGTGCCCAGGCTAATTAGGGTGGACAACATGAAAGCCTGTGAATTAAACTGACAAAAGACAGATTAACAGGAGAAAGGGTAAATTTAATCATATAGGTTTGAGAGTTGATAAAAATGTGGCTCAAACAGGTGGTTAGAATTTTGGGCTTATATACCCAATAGGGGAATGGGAAGGAGGAGAAAGTGCACTTAAGGAAAAGCAAGTAACTTTTTTGAAAGATAAATGGACCCTTAGGAGTATAGATGAGGGAGATGATGGTTTTGTGACCATGTCTGTTTAGGTGTGGGATACAGACTTCTCATCTCTAATGATGAGTCAATCTTCCCTGGTTGCTCCAAGAAGTGAACTTATGGCATCTGAGTTTTTGAAGGAGGCTTTGCTTTTAGGAATGTAAGAGATTTCAGGATCTAAAATGCCTTATGCTCAAAATAATTTTTATGCCATAGTAGCATATTCTGGACCCCTTCAGTATATTAACATGATGTCTCACTAAGAGCAATTAAATTACCCAGTAGGATGTTCAGAAGATAAGTGACTCTCTGTTATGCAGAAGCCACAAAGCCAGAAAATATTCTGAGCAAAGTCAACTCTTAAGACGTGCCGGGAGGGATACTGGAGATAGGGCAGCATGCAGGAGAGCAGGCACCAAGGGAGACAGAACAGGAAAACTTTATGAAGTACAACAGGTCCTGCCAATGCCAGTTCATGTGATTCATGAAACAAACATGATTGCTGTCTTTAGCTCTCCCATGTGGATAGGCCCTACTAGGCATGTGGTTACTTAGCTTTAATGATTCACAGTGGAACTTCTGGAAGGAGTAGCTGAAAACAAAACTTCTAATTTTCCAATGGATCTCACAGCTTTCAAATGGATCTTTACAAGCAAGGTCAGCACAATATGGCAGAGGCACCTACTTGATATGGGCATTGAACGGAGTATACCATTACCTAAACGGAAAGCACTGAGGCAGTGTCTAGTATACTGTAAGCACCTCAGTAGGCAGCAGCTGTTTTGAGGTCACTCTTTGAAAGGCTGTATAGGTTAGTGGTCAAGAACATGAACTCTAGAACCAAACTTCAGGATGTAGTACTTGTTTCTTTGCACATTGAGTGTGCTAATCTCTCTTTACCTCATTTTCCTCACCTGTAGAATGGAACATTTTTAAAATATTTATTTTGAGAGAGAGAGAGAGAAAAAGAGAAAGAGAGAGCATCAGCAGGGGAGGGGCAGAGAGAGGGGGAGACATAGAATCTGAAGGCAGGCTCCAGGTTCTAAGCTGTCAGCACAGAGCCCAATGCAGAATTTGAACCCACAAACCATTGGATCATGATGTGAGCCAAAGTCAGACACTCAACCAACTGAGCCAGCAAGGCACCTCTCTAAAATAGAATTTTTAGAAACAACCTCCTTGGCTTCTTACTTATTTATGTATTTATGTATTTTTATTTGAGAGAGAGAGAGAGAGAGAGAAAATGACTGGGGGCTAGAGGGGCAGAGGGAGAGACAGAAACTCAAGCAGCTTCCATGCTAAGTGTGGATGCAGGGCTCCATCTCATGACCCTGGGATCATGACCTGAGCCAACATCAAGAATCTGATGCTCAACTGACTGAGCCACCCAAGAGCCCTTTCTTCTACTTTTTTTAAAAATAAGGATTAAATGAGTTAATATATGATAAACAATTGGAACATTTCTTGTAAGTACTATATGTGTTACTGTTACCAACAAAGCTATCAACCAGGGTTCAATTGGGAAGCTGCAAGTGGGAATGAGTTATAAGGATGATTAATTCATAACTTCAAGGAAGTGACTGAAAACCCAGTTTCTTCTCACTGCTCCACTGTGCCAGCCATAGGATTGGGATTTGATTTTATGCCACATGACCATGTGATGGAAGGGATTACTTTAACTGGTTCAAACAAGTCTGCCTATTCCTTTGAATCATGAAGATCTTGCTGTCTCATTTGTTGGCTGGATTCTTTTTTTCAAACAATTAGTTTTCATTTTTAAACATGTAATGACAAATTGATGAGTTTACTCTTTTAATCTGTGGTGAGGAAAACTGGTAATTTTAATGCAACCATTAGAGCTGATTTATCAGGGTGCCCTACAGCAATGGCCTGATTGTTCAATTTCACTCTCAGAAATGGTTTCTATTATACCACAGTATCTGCAGGTTGGCTTATTAAAAAGAATAAGAAAGAAGAAGAAGAAAAAAGAAGAAGAAGACGGAGATGAAGAAGAAAGAAAGAAAGAAAAAAAGAAAGAAAGAAGGAAGGAAAGAAAGAAGGAGGAGGAGAAGGAAAAATCCTATCAAGAGCTGGTGGGTGATTATTTTGGTCTCTTATTAAACAAAAATCATTGATTCTCACCAACATCAACTTACATGTCCACAATTCACTAAATTTTTTTTTGCAATGGCAGGATTGCATTTAGTGCCACCTGAGTTCATTGATTGTATAAAGTAAAAAATTTTAATTATGTTTTCAATGTATAAATAATTTACAATTGTTTATTAGGAATATGAATCAGATAAAACTAAAAATTTGAAAACTAATATTGAAAGTAGCAAAAACGTACAAGTTAATAAAAGGTAATTTAGAAAAACATAAAGCCAGAAGTCTGTAAAAAAGAAAAAAAAAACAGAAAATATGATAGCTAAGACTTCCAACAATGAACTTGGCAGTAAAGAAAACAACAGAATTTCACCAATAAGAATAGTGGATTAGTATACAGCAGGGGAGTCAATCAAAACAGTTTGAGAATTTATCTAATTATTTAAATATAAATTTTATTTCTATAGAAATTGGAAAAAGCCTACAAGTTAATATTTCATGAGATAGTAAGTCTTGAACAACTACCACAGTAGATTATGACTTACAGTAATATGCACTGATCTTGCAAACTGTGAAGGAAATAGTCTGGTAGTTTTGAAATAACACAAGAAAATTATAAACAAGGAAATACAAGGGTCACATCCAAATCTGTTTGAACAGTGCAGCTCACTTAGTATGACATGAACAATGTGTTCCACACTCAGTCTATATGAAACTTCTCCACCTTCAAGAGATTCAATCTAGTTGAGGAAAAAGAAAATGGTCTTGGGCAGATAAATAATTTGTTTATTAGCTGTCAACCTAACTACAGTATTACATTTCATTGTAATGCTTCGTCTGATTTTTTTCTTATGTATATTATATCTGAAAAATTTATATCTTCTGGTTCATTCATGATCCACGAATGAGGTCATGATCTCATAGTTTGTGAGTTCCAGCCCTGCATTAGGCTTTGTACTGAGAGCAAGGAGGAGACTGCTCTGGATCCTCTCTCTCTCTTTCTCTGTTCCGACCCTGCTCATGCTCTCTCTCCCTCCCCTGCTCATGCACGCTCTCTTCCTCTCTCTCTCAGAACAAATAAACATTTAAAAAACTATTTTTCTCTTTATTTTGTTATTTTTACTGACCATTTATGAGGAAGCAGACTTCTCTTTGATCACATTTGTCAAGATTGATGGAAAGTAGAGTCATTTATTCCTAAACCATCAGCATTTCTCTAAATACCGATAAGTTGAATTACTGATCAAGGGGATCATTCTAGAACATTCTCATGTTCCTTAGACTTGGTATCAATAGCTCAGGACAGAAGCACAGGAAAGGTAACTACAGGAAAGAGGGCTATGGGTGGGAGAATGTGAGCACTGGGGGGAAGGGATTGAAAAATATCAGCATTCAGACTGCAAGGCCTGCACACACGGACAAAAAATGAGACAAGAAAGTCTTGACGTTTCATTTCTAGTAGCAGACTTGAGGTTTGGTTAGGGTGCTGCAAGAGAACCTACCTGGCAGAAAAACCAACTTGCCAGTTCAGTATCCAGGCGTAATTCCCTCTGGTATGAGCTATGACAGCTTGTAGAGATTGCTGTTTTCTTGGGTGTCCTGGATTACTCCAGTATCTGTATCTCAGAAGAGGGCTTTATTGTGAATTAACAACGGACTCAGCAGCCTAGAAAATTTGGTGAAGTGACTTCTCATTCCTAACAAATCCCCACTGTCCACGGCAGATAGGTCATTTGCAGTTTGCCTTGAGTGATTCTAGCTTCCAGTCTGGAGAAAGTGGGTCCCACAGAGTCCCAGGATTTTTCTACTTATTTCAGACTGGAAAAAATTATTTGTTCCCAACAGCATAAAAATTGCTATGCCAAGAGATGATGATGATGATGATGATGATGATGATGATGATGATAGTTATTGGTTCTAAAATGTAGACATGTGATTTAGGTTCAGATAGATATATCCATAAGAGATGCAAAAAGGATTCAGAGTTAAATTATGCGGGGGAAAGAGAAGAGGTATGAATGGAACATCACTTTTGCTTCTGTGAATTGCCAGAGAATCAGCCTCATTCTGTATCTAGCACTGTGCTGTGGCTTCTTAAATATGACATGGGTTGCAGTTCCCTTGCTGAGCCAGTTCTGGAGTATGGAATGGAAACTGTCTTGGCAGCTCGGCCTAGGGCCAATTACTTGCCTTTTCTAGGGCTTCTGTGGATTAACTATAGAACTTATGAAATCTCTTTCTCTCTATACTAGGTAGAGTAGTTCTCTGGTTAAGAGCTCACACACACACACACACACACACACACACACACACGAACTCATACCCATGAAGGTCCTTTCTGGTTTTTATCTTGTAACACCTTCAGCTAAACACTTCTGTTTTCAAACAGAGAGAAGTTCTAAACTGTCCTTTTCCCACTAAGGTATCCCATTTGTCTTAATTACAAATTTACATTAGTTTAGAAAAATGTATCAAGGCATACTTTATCCTTTAAGCTCTGCTGGATCCATAGCTAAAATTACAATATGAGTCTTATCTTTCAAAAGTTTTTTTTTGTGAAAAAAATGCACATAAATTAAGAACTATTTCTGAAAAAAATGGTTTTTTTTTCTTTAGCCATTTACTATATAGTTAGCAGTGCACAAATAGGAAGAATGGATCTTTTTCCCCTAAACTCGTGATGTGTTTGGTTGACTTGTATGTTTACCAAAGTATTTATGTGCCTTTGTAGTTGTGTGTGTGTGTGTGTGTGTGTGTGTGTATGTGTGTGGGTGTATACATGTGCAGCTTTGTGTGTACAATTTTTATCTTCTCATGAGGAAGCTCCTCTGGTAAAGCTCATATACTATTTCAATTTCCACCACTAGCCTTAGTACACAGCTGGTATTCATAAATAGTTACTGAATGAAAGAATGGCCAAAGTAGACAAGCTGTATCAGAAAGAATCTTAAAGATCCTATACAGAAGCAGGCAGAAATACCTCTCCTTTATGATGGAATTCTTCCCTTTAAAATTTTTTTAATGTTTATTTATTTTTGAAGAGAAAGAGGCAGAGTATGAGTGGGGAAGGGGCAGAGAGAAGAGGGAGACAGAATCTGAAGCAGGCTCCAGACTCTGAGCTGTCAGCACAGAGCCCGATGTGGGGCTCAAATTCATGATCCGTGAATCAAGACCTGAGCCCAAGTCGGACGCTTAACTGACTGAGCCACCCAGATGCCTAGATGGAGTTCTTCCCTTAACCAGGCCTCTTACATTTCCCCAACTTACCTACTAAGTAAGAGGTAACTTTTTGTTGTTTTGTTCTTGCTGTACAAGCACGAAACTAACGACAAGACAGCCACATACCTAGAGAGCACATGCAGGGAACACTTTCTGCTTCTGTCTCATTTCTCTAGCCCTGCCTTAGACTTTGCCTACCTTAATTTATGGCAACCAGTGCCTTGTAGGAATAATGGGGTTTCTGAAACCAGTGTTCTTATGGATTAGTGTTTTCTGGGGAGCTTTTTAAAAATTCCTGATGTTAAGTCATATCCCAGATCAATTAAACTAGGAGCTCTTGGGGAGAGCCGTAGGCATCAGTGACTTGTAAAACTCGTAAGGAATTACAATGTGCAGTCAAGGCTGGAAACAGTGCTCTAATGATTTAATGATTTAATATACTTTAATCAAGTGTGTCTCTAAGAAAGTCTTAAGATGAAAAGCTACTCAGATTTGCTGTTATTGAACCCATCTGAAAAAGTTTGCATTATGAATAAATGTGTAAATAACACATCTTTAAAGTATCCTCAAAGAGGAAGAGCTTAACACCCAATCATAATATTGTGTGCGAATCATAGGCTTCTGGTATTCTAAATTATTCTAGTGTAATCTAATCTTTGTATGGTTCTAAATTGAATATATACATTGTCCAATTGAACAGAACTCAATTTCAGAGTTTATGACAATTAAACTTCCTAACTAAAATAAATGTTTAGTTTATTTCAAATAAGAACACAATCAATTCTTCAAAAGAAAAAAGAAAAAGAAGATTGCCCAAACTATGCAGGAGACTTCTTCCTCTTAAGGTTTTTTTCTTCAATTAATGTAATGAGTTTCTTTCCCTTGAGGAAGCACACATTTTGAATTAAACGAATTAGAAGTATAATAAGTATAACTCATGGTTAAGCATTTTTCATGTGCATCCATATGGCCAAATTCTTATACAAGTACAAGGTAAAACAGCTAGGGGAGAACTTTAGACAGGTGTGTGACTTTGGATTCTGGTATGCCCTCTTATGCCTTAATATTTTCCCTCTTCCATAGATATTTTCCAGACAATGATATCTCCTATCCTTTCCTCCTTTTCTTCTAGGGAGGAAGACAAACTATAAAACCTAGGAATTAACTTTCCTGCCATCCCACCCTGTTTTCCATTACAACTACCTCCCCACCTAGCCTAACCCCTTACCTTGCCTTCTTGGCTCTTTTCCCCACCTCTATCTATATTGTTTTCTACTTCCTCTGGGTTTGCTGTTTCCATCCATTTCTCAAGGCCCAAAGCTATGAACCAAAGCCTGGAACACTAGCAAAGAGGTCTAAGAGGTCTAAGTGACAGCTGACTTCCTCCTTTGCATCTAGAAAGGCTGGCTGGCCTGGTTCTTAAGTTTCCAAATAGCCTACATTTTAATCAATCTATTTTCTTCCCAAGCACTGGATGTAAATGTATATGTAAATAAGAACCTGCAAATGCTCCTCTGGAAATAGAATCTAGGAAGATGGAAAATGCTAATTCTTAGCCAGGTGTTCTTGAGCAAGTTAACATTTGTGTACCACAAATTTCTATATATTTAGTATGAGAATGAAAATAGGTAATTTTCATGTCTATTGGAAATATTAAGGACAAGTTATATAAAGTGCTAGGAAGGTGCCTGGCACAAGTAGACACTCTCAAAAATGTTATTTGTTATCCTTGTGCTATTATTATGATTGCTAGGATAACATACATGACTACATGATCAGGACAAACCCTTCATCTACAAATATGAAAGTAAAATATATGTCTATAATTTTGCTATGTGGAGTAAGTTAAGTGATGTATATAGAAATGATTTGCAACTTATAAGTCACATGAATGTTAAGTATAATTAATAGCTTACCCTATTGCATTTCACACTAATGTAAACTATTTTGATTTTTTAAAAATGCCTTTACTAATCAAATTCGTGGAAGATATATAAAGACCTTGACTAGATTAAAGCTATAAATTGAGCAGGTACAATTCCCATAAGGAAATTGATTTCCTAAAGCTGCCAGAGAAATGCCAACTATTTAGGAGAATGAAAGGGAGTTTGGAGGAGATGTAGCCGGGTACTAATTCCATAAGGTCTATTTCCTCTCTGAAAGTCCAATAAAGTCTTGGGAATCCTATAACAAACATAGGCTTGATTTTTGTTATTTGTTTTTGTTTTCCAATTAAATGCTTTGTTGTTTCCATTCTAACCACTCAGGTTTTTTTCATTCTCTCTGAAAAAAAATCCCCTTTGAATTAAATTTCTAGAGCTGACATTTTGATGTCAATCCATGTTAAATTGGCCACCCACTGAATCCTGTCAAGATTGGAGATTAAATGTCTGTTAAACTTCAGATGAACTCAGTAAGAGCTACAACTGGAATACTAGAATCCTATTTGTATTCTTTGCTTAATATAAAAGATCCCAAATTTGGCTATAATCAGTCTATGTGCATTATAAGTGATTTATCAGCCCAATTAATAGAGCTTTTAAGAGAAATTTTTATTGTACATGTAATCAATGTTTATTATAAAAATTAAGCAAGTAGAAGACAATTACCTACAGTCAGCTACCCAGAGAGAACCATCTATGAAATAGTGTTACCATTCTATGTGCAGTATTTTAAACAAAAATAAAATCAGACTATGTATCTTCTTCTTTTATAAATGAAGTATTCAAACATAAGTCTTCATGTTTCAATGATGGCAAATATCATTCAATACCACATAATATTTTCACAGCATTTCACTGTAAGTTCCAAATTATTGGCTATTTAGGATGTTTTAAGACTTTCCTTTTAAAACACACTATAATGGTCAGATATGTATATTACTCTCTGTATATATGCAATTACATCCTGAAGACTGATTCCTAGAAGTGGAATTGCTTTGCCAAATAAACATAAGTTTAAGGATTTTGATATATGTTATCAGAATTTTTTTTTACCAACTTCTGCCAATATCAGTTTGAGCTCATGTCAAAAGCTTGCTTATATGGAAACACTGAGGATTATCATTAATTTTAATCTTTGCCAATCTCATAGGGAAAACATGGCAATATTGCTTTTTAAAAAAATGTTTTTATTTTGAGAGAGAGTGCTTGTACACACACATGCACGTGTTGGGGAGACAGAGGGAGGGAGAGAGAGAGAGAGAATCCCAAACAGGGATTCAGCGCAGAGCTCAATGTGGAGCTTGATCCCATGACCGTTGGACCATGACCTGAGCTGAAACCGAGTCAGACATTCAATGGGCTAAGCCACCCAGGCACCCAGCAATATTGCTTTTAACCATGTTTCTTTGAATACTATTGTAGCTCAGCATTGTTGTATAAGTTGATCATTTTTGTATTTATGCTTTTGATAATTACTTCTTATAGATCTTTCTCAGATGATCATTTCAGGGTACTGTCCTTATAATATTTAAATGATTTACTATTAGGGGAGTCTGGGTGGCTCAGTCAGTTCAGTGGCTGACTCTTGTTTTTGGCTCACATCATGACCCCAGGGTTGTGGGATAAGGTCTCTGCACTGAGAGTGGTTCTGATTAGGATTCTTTTTCTTTCTGTCTCCTGTCCCCCATCCTCACCTGCTTGTATGCTCTCTCTCTCTCAAATATTAAAAAAAGATTTATTATTATATATGCTGACCCTTATTCTAGAAAGTATGTTGCAATCATTTCCCTAGTTAATTTACTTTTAACATCACTTATGATGTTTTTGACACAGAGACAATCATGTTTCTAAGCAAAAAATATACAGTTGACTCTTGCACAACACAAGTTTGAACTGTGCAGGTCCAGTTATATGCAGAATTTTTTTTTTTTGATAAATACATCACAGTACTGTAATTGTGTTTTTTTCCTTATGATTCTCTTAATAACATTTTCTTTTCTCTAGCTTACTTTATTTTACTCACTATATTTTTATGAGCAATGTTTGAACACTGTAATATATATTCTGGGTACAATTAGAAAAGTGCTCAGTGAATACCTTAAAAGTGAAGAGAGTTTGTTCTACTTTGAAGGGGCAGAGCACATACTTTATTCTATAGATGGAATTTCCTTCTTAGATATCTGCTGTTGTGCGTAAGTTTTTGCAGTGAATGGAAAGATCAAAAGGACAAGCCACTAGCTTGGCAATTGATGCACATGGATTTCAAAAAACACATGTCAAATTACAAAACCATTGATATTTGTTCTCTACGAATCTTGTTTCCTCTTTCTGAACTTCTTTCTCATCACTCTGTTTTACTAACAGCAAGCTCAGATCTCACTGCATTCCTGGTATTCCTGTTGAGATCACAGCATGTGCCAGGATGAAAGGCTAATCTAACTTGGCGCTTAACATCAAAGGGAGTGGCCACTGAAGAGACAAGGACATTCATTCATCAGTGATAAAGACTAGAAAGGAGTGAAATAAATGAAGAATGTACCCACAATAATTAGGTATGAACAATCAGATTTGGGCCTGATGTATCTCCTCTTTGAAAGAATGACAATTCCGGGACACAAGCAACCTTCATGGGAATTCTGAGTAAGTGCCACTGAAAAACATGAATCTCAGGATGGATTTCAGGCATATGAACTGGTTTGCTGGGATTGCTGTAACAAATCACCACAAACTGGGTGGCTTAAACAATAGAAATTTATTGTCTTCCAGATTTGGAGACTAGAAATCCAAGACCAAAGTATTGATAGAGTTTGTTTCTTTTGGGGGCTGTGTGGGAGAATGCGTTCCATACTGCTCCCCTAGCATCTGGTGTTTTGACAATCTTTGACATTCCTTGGTTCATAGAAGAATTACCTCAATCTCTACCTTCATCATTCTATAGCCTTCACTGTGTGTATGTCTGTGACCAAACTCTCCCATTTTATAAGGACACTAGTCATACTGGATGAGGACCTACCCTAATGGATTTAACTACATATACAATGGTATTTTCAAATAAGGTGTTCTAAAGTAATAGCGATTCGGTCTTCATCATATGAGTTTGGGGAAACAGTTTAACCCATGGCATCATGTAAGAGTATTTCCATGTGCTTCATTTACACAATACAATATTTTGTCTTTTGTCTCTTTGTCAGGAGCTTCCCATATCCTTCTTTGTCCCCATCCATCCATCCACTGAAGACTTTTAGTTCTTTCTATAGTATATTTACAATGTATTTTAAAAATTCTGCTAAACCATTGTTTTTCATACTGAATTAAGCAGTAAGGAGACAGGGAGGGAGAGTGGTAAGAGCTCTATTAATACTCACAAAAGGAAGACAATTCTGTTTTGATATATATTTTATTATGGATTTTTGTGTAAGAAGTATTCAAAACAAATTTTTAGTGTTTATTTTTGAGTGTGAGAGAGAGATACAGAGTGTGAATAGGAAGGAGACAGAGAGAGAGAGAGGGAGATACAGAATCTGAAGCAGGCTCTAGGCTCCAAGCTTTCAGCAAAGAGCCTGATGCAGGTCTCAAATACATGCACTGTCATATCATGACCTGACCTGAAGTCAGATGTCTAGCCAACTGAACCACACAAGATCCCCTACAAAAAGTATTTTTTGGTGCGTCTGGGTGGCGCGGTTGGTTGAACATCAGAATTCGGCTCAGGTCATGATCTGATGATTTGTGCAAATAAGCTTTAAATGCAAATAAGCCTTAAATATTTTAAAAAAATAAAATTAAAATTAAATATTTAAAAAATAGTCTTGTCTTCAAAAATTGAGAAATAATGGCATTCAAAATCAAACTTTATAATATTTGGGATTGATGGCATGATGGAAGTGTTTTAAAATTAGTGAATAATGATAGTTTCACAACTTTGTAATATATTAAAAACAACTGAATTATATACTTCGAAAAGTGAATTTTACAGTTGGATTATATCTCAAGTTTGAAATGCTTATTTTAATATTTTAATTGTTTATGTCTCATCAGGAGAAAAGCAGGTATGAATAAGCACATCATAACCCTAATATTGCACTCCTCCACCCATAAATAAGAAAAAGGAAAAACCAGAAAGAAAAAAACCCCATTAGGTATTGATCCTTAACACATGAAATATCATCCTATTTTTTTTTACATGTCTATTTATTTACTTTGACAGAGAGAGACAGAGCACAGGTGCATGCTTGAGTGAGGAAGGCTCAGAGAGACGGAGAGAGAGAGAGAAAGAGAATCCCAAGCAGCTCCGCAATGTCAGAGCAGACTGCCATGGGGGCCCCGACCTCATGAACTAAAAGATCATGACTGAGCCAAAATCAAGAGTCGAATGCTTAACTGACCAAGCCCCCCAGGTGCCCCTGAAGTATCATCCTTTAGAGAAGGCACATTATTGTCTTCAAAGGAAAATTTCCTTTGAAGTGTGCCTTATTTTTTAATTTCTTACAAAGCATTAGGGGTTGATTAAAATATAACAGCTATTTAGTAAATAAAATGATTTCTAATACTGAAACCAATATTACACTATAAGTTAACTAACTAGAATTTAAATAAAAACTTCAAACTAATCAACCATATATGCATTTATATACACACATTATATATATATGGTATGGAAGTCATGTTAGTGATTTAAGACTCTAAATTTTAAAAGCAGTCATACCTCAGTGTAATTTAGGTCCTGCCTGGTGACTCTGGGAAGATGTCAAAATCTCTCCAGGCCTGCAGAAATGGGGTGATAATAGTAACAAATATTTCAAAGTTTTAAAACAGATGATATGTGATAATATATATAAATCACTCATTGTTGTATCTAATATATAAATAGTGCTCAATAAATAGTACATATGTATTATTACCACTATTATTGGTAGTATTATTATCATTGATTATTATTGAATTGACGCTCTCCATTAATTACATGTACTTTAAAATTGAAAGCTAATTTTTTTTTTTGAGAGAGAGAGAGATAACACATATGTGCACACAGGATAGGCAGAGAGAGAGCGAGAGAGAGAGAGAGACTCTTGATCAGGTTCTACACTCAGCTCAGCATGTAGCCCAGTGCAGGGCTCAATCTCACAACTCTGAGAGCATGACCTAAGTGAAATCAACTGAGCCACCCAGATGCCTTAAAAGCCTGACTCAATGGAGAAGCGCCCCCCCCTTTTTTTTTAAATTTATAGTTTATTGTCAAGTTGGTTTCCATATAACACCCGGTGCTCTTCCCCACAAGTGCCCTCCTCCATGACCATCACCCCCCTTTCCCTTTCCCCCTCCCCATCCAGTCCTCAGTTTGTTTTCAGTATTCAAGAGTCTCCCATGATTTTCCTCCCTCCCCCCAACTCTTTTCCCCCCTCTCTCTCCCCATGGTACTCTGTTAGGTTTCTCCTGTTAGACCTATGAGTGAAAATATATGGTATCTGTCCTCCTCTTCCTGACTTTTTTCACTTAGCATAACACCCTCGAGGTCCATCCACTTTGCTACAAATGGCCAGATTTCACTCTTTCTCATTGCCAAGTAGTACTCCATTGTAGAGATAAATCACATATTCTTGATCCATTCATCAGTTGATGGACATTTGAGCTCTTTCCATGATTTGGCGATTGTTGAAAGTGCTGCATGAACACTGGGGTACATGTGCCCCTATGCATCAGCACATCTATATCCCTTGGATAAATCCCCAGCAGTGCTATTCCTGGGTCACAGAAGAGTTCTGTTGACAGTTTTCTGAGGAACCTCCATACTGTTTTCCAGAGAGGCTGCACCAGTTTACATTCCCACCAATAGTGTAGGAGGGTGCCCATTTTTCCACATCCTTGTCAGCATCTATAGTCTCTTGATTTGTTTATTTTAGCCACTCTGACCAGTGTGAGGTGGTATCTCAGTGTGGTTTTGATTTGTATTTCCTTGATGATGAGTGATGCTGAGCATCGTTTCATGTGTCTGTTGGCCATCTGGATGGCCTCTTTGGAGAAGTGTCTGTTCATGTCTTCTGCCCATTTCTTCACTGGATTGTTTTTTGGATGTAGAGTTTGGTGAGTTCCTTGTATATTTTGGATACTGCCCTTTATCTGATATGTCATTTGCAACTATCTTTTCCCATTCTGTTGGCTGCCTATTCATTTTATTGATTGTTTCCTTTGCAGTGCAGAAGCTTTTTGTCTTGATGAGGTCCTAATAGTTTATTTTTGCTCTTGATTCCCTTGCCTTTGGAGATGTGTCAAGCAAGAAATTGCTGTGGCTAAGGTCAAGGAGGTTGTTTCCTGCTTTCTCCTCTAAGGTTTTGACGGTTTCCTGTCTCACATTCAGGTCCTTCATTCATTTTGAGTTTATTTTTATGTATGGTGTAAGAAAGTGGTCAAGTTTTATTCACAGAAGCCCCCTTTTGAATTGGTTGGGCAGCTGAATAGACTGATTATCAACATTCACTCATTCAGTCAGGTAGGCAAATATTTATTGAGCTTTATGGAGCTTAACCACTGGGCAAAGTCAAGAGTCTTGTCCCATTTCTGGCATCAACTTTTGGCTCTAGGCCTATTGGTCCTGATTTCTAGCCCTAAGCCAGCTGTCTCTGTGCTGAGTGACATGCATTTTATGGTTTGCTCTGTTTCCAACTTTGATCTATTTGTTGTGAAGACCTCCTGGCTTATATGTCAGTTTGCCTTATCACCAGCCCCAGGGCTGATGGTTTTTGATTTACAGTTTGTATTAATGAACTGATTTGGAGTTCAAATCAGGTGTGAAACCTCTTGATTCAGTCATCTATGATCATTTTGACATAAATCTTGGCAACTGAGGTCTGTTTATTCTCCTATTGGCTAAGTTTGCTAGAACACTAGCCAAATGAAATTAACTCTATAATCCTAAATTCTGTCTAAAAAGCAGTAATACTACCCTGGCTATCTTTTCAAGGAATTTAAATAATGTCTAATATTTTCACTAACTGTGTAGCAGTAGAATATAATTTACTAGCTGTGACCTTCCTTCCTTCCTTCCTTCTTTCTTTTTTTATATCTATCTATCTATCTATCTATCTATCTATCTATCATCTATCTATCTATCTATCTATCTATCTATCTATCTATCTATCTATCTATCATCTTCAGAATCCATTTAATGTTCCTAAAAACACCTCAGTCATAAGCAGCAGAAAGGTTTCAGGGTTTAGGATTCAGGTGATTTCAGTTCACATGCATGTTCCTCTGTCCCATACATTTTATAGCCTGTTCAAGAAGGTCACAGATACCAGATTTAACATTGGAATCCTTTTAAACACATCATTGGAGATTATTAGCTGAATAATTTAAGAATCCAAATTTTTTCCTTTCTTTCTATCTTTTTGTCTTTCCTTTCAAATTGTTTAAATTTGCCATTTGTTTGAAGAAATATCTTATTGTAAAAGATTATCATATATTATTATACTATCTTTTTAAATAATAATATAAGCCCTTGTGGAAAAGATAAAAAAAAGTAACTAGTGTCTTTGAAATGCCAAAGTGCAGAGAAGTAGTGCATCTACTTATATGGATGAATCTCTTCATGGCTCTAGTTTGTGTCATTCGTGACCTGCTCACAATGCTGGTAGGCATTTTATACCCAATTCTGCCATTTTGGCTTAAGAATCATGATTGTGCCTTATTTAATTCCTGAATAGAGCTTCCCAAACATAGTCATCTCCTTGTTTCCAGTTCATTCTTAATGGAATCAAAATCCATAAGCAAAGAACTAAAGGTCACTGTGAAACATGTGGTCCTGTTTGTTCTAGAACAGCACTCTAGAACATGCTTGAATGTCAAAGTATCTGTTATTAAGTTCCACACAGTCTGGGGGAAGTGCTGTCATCAGTCCAATATCACTCTACTGCTTCCTGACCTCTGCCCCCTGAAGACTACATTAGTTAGGCTCACTTACATGGTGTAAGTGTTATGCCCAGATTTTTAATATTGTCCCCTAAAACCAGAAACCACCAGGGAGACCGAGTCACGCATGCAAAAGCAAAGGGCTTTATTATTATTATGGGCTTAGGCTGGCCAGACCTATGCTCGGGGTCACAGACTCTACCAGAGCAGTGGATCCATGCTGAGAGCCCTGATCAAAGATGGGGTAGGGCCTTTATGGGTTCAGGAAGGGGGAGTTACAGGAAATTGTGACACAGGTACAGGGGTCCAATCATTATAGCATAACATCATTGGCAGTAACTTTAACCATCCAGAGTGTTTGTTACTTTTGGTAGGACCCAATCACAACATTTAGAGTGTTAACCAATTACAGGGTGGACCCAGGACCCTCATGTAGGGTGTGATTAGCCTTCTAGGCCTGCCCTTAGAAATGTTAAAGGTGTTAGCTGGCCTTACCTGATTGGGTGTTACAAGGGTGGTCCCTCCTGACTTGGGCAATGTGTGCCCTTCTATTGTCTAATGATTCTGAGAAACTGACACTTAGGCCTTCGAGGTCAGAGGGAAACTTGAAACCTGTCATAGAGTCAGTTTGGTTCAGACCTTCATCCTACATAAGACAAGTGTACACTCACTCAAGTTGCTTCAGTAAGTGAGGTAAATTGGGACAACTCTATGCAGAATGTAAGGAAAACAAACAAACAAACAAACAAAAAAGAGGTGAAACTAATATGAATAAACTTAGAAGAAATTAAATAGTAACTCAGGTACTTAAATGGCTTCATTATTGTGACACAAGCTGTCAAGTTTCAACAGCAACTCTATCCTCAGAAACAGACTGTGGTTGATTTCTAACTCTAGAGTCTCTTTTTATTTTTGCTTTTGATAATTCCTTGGAGCAGATCAGATAATCCTGGGCTATCATCACCCTATAGGTAATACAAGTCTGGCAGATAGCTCTCAGTATGAACCACTACCCAGACCCTGGCCAGCCAGTGGGTGGTATTCTGGTCTGTTTTGGTAAGAAGGGTGGATAGAGTCGCATAGTATAAAGCATGGTGATGACTGAATAGCAAACTTTTTTGAAGAAGGGTAAGTTCAGGGCATATTTCCTATGGCTGGTGTTCAAAAATAATCTTAAGAAATGGTATCTGGAAAATAATTTAGAACTTGTATCATTATTAACAAAAATGCCTTATGCTCTAGTTTCCCTTCAGAATGTTGAAACTGCCCTGGTATAGGATGGTTCAGGCTCTCTTCCTCCAGCTACTATTAGTCCATTTCTTCTCCAGTCTTCTAAAATATGATGCCAAGCTTTACTCTTAGATGATTATCTTTCAGTACACATCAAAAAATTTACTTTCAATAAATGTTTGAATAACTATAAAAATACACAGTTATCAAAGGAACACACTAAAAGCCAATGGTAGAGGTGCCTGGGTCGCTCACTTGGTTAACCAACTTTGGCTCAGGTGACGATCTCATAGTTTGTGGGTTTGAGCCCTGCATGCGGCTCTGTGCTGACAGCTCAGAGCCTGTAGCTTGGAGCCTGCTTTGAATTCTGTGTCTCCCTCTCTCTCTGCCCCTTCTCTGCACATCCTCTGTCTCTCTGTCTCTTGGTCTCTCTCAAAAATAAATAAACTTAAAAAAAAAAACCCTAAAAGCATCTGGTAGAATTAAAGACAGTATGGTTATTTTTAGAGGCAGGGAGCCCAAGAAAAATATGGATTATAAATTAAGGTTAAAGAGTACCTATGGTGTTGGTTTATCATTTCCACACATCTCCTTCCTCTTCTGTCATGTCATCCATTGATTTTTATTTCTAGATTCCATGGCTTTGAAGTTCTCTTCTTATGATGATGACAAATGGGTTTATCTCATTGGGTTTATCAATACTCCTGAAGTAAAACCTAGAAGGAACCAAGGACATTTTTTTTTTCCAGAATACCAGCAGTGAGTAGATTATGTACCCTTGTTCCTATAAAAAATAGCAAACAAATAGCAAAACACAATTTCCCATCTATCCATGCAATATATACAAATGGACATGATAGGTGATTTTGAAAAAAAAAATTTGCCTATCCAATTAAAACTCTATGGTGGCAGGGATAACTTAGAAATTTTTGTTTAAAATAATAAGCTTAAAATATTCAAAAATGTGTACTGTCTCTTGTGCATTCTGTTGGATTTGGACAGATAAGCCTTTGCTAAAGAGTTAAGATTACTTCTAGAGATAAATCACCTGACATATGAAAATCCAAAGGTAGTTTCCAAGAGTAGCTATCAAGTAACCCACAGTGATCACATTATGTGGTTTACAGCTAACTTTGTCTTATGATTCCTAAAAGTTCCTTGTGGGGCAAATGACTTTTATCAGTCAGGGATAGGTAGGAAACTCCTAACATTTCTGAGGGTTGCTTTCCCCTTAATTTCTGCCTGATATGATTCCAAATCCAGTAGAACTTGAAAAGTGCACTGGATGTGAACAGAGGAATCCTCTCATGAATAGAGAGGATTCCTCTGGCACTTGTACTAGCCAGATTCAGAGTCCTCAACTTCAGGCTACGGGTAACTGATAGATGAAGCCAATTGGTTTACAAACATGTTATAGCAGAATTGTGTGCTAGGATCTATAGCTTGAATTTAGTTCTGAGTTAACTCCTGGAGAACCTCTCAGAATGTCAGCATTATTTTATGCTCAGTTGTCTTAGTTTTTGTTGAACTGCTATTGTCTTTCCTGGACATGCTGTGAGATCAATACATCAAGGGTAGAACTTATACTTCAAGGTGGAAACCCAGTTAGATTATGACTTGTGTTTTTAACTCAAAGATGCCTATAAGTGAACACACACACACACACACACACACACACACACACACATTTTCTTTGTTTGCTTGTTTTCTATTCTTGCCCTTATTGTTTAATCCTTCAGAGAAGCAAGAGTATGGGCTTAACTATCATAGATTTTCAGCAACTGATTATTATTATTAGCTCTCAAATGGGATTTCTAGTGGAAAGGAACAATTTGTTAATTGTTCTTGAGTACCCAATTTTGTCAATTCTGGAGTACCCAAATTTAAAATTGCTATTTGGACTTACATAAAGATGTGTATTCATTTAAATATATGCTGAGCCTGTTCTTCTGAACTGGCAGGTGTCTTTTTACAATGGGAACCAGAAGAAAGGGCTGTTGTGACTTGCATGTTAATTAATGTTGTTACTGTTACTGGACCCACAACATCGTCCAGTCTGAGTTTATATGAGGGCTAGAGTACTGGCCAACCCAAGTAAGTTAGTCAAACAATAAAAATAACAACAAAATGATTTATTCTTGTGTTGATACCAATGCAATCACAAGGGTTATTGCCATATCCTCTTCTTGAAAATTTCTGCTTTCCATATGTGAAGAGCAGAAGGATTACAGTAATATATACACGGCCCATTCTAACTTTAGAACTACTGAATCTCAGATTGTCTAGTAAATAACCATTCCCAAGTGGTCCCCATTCCAGGAACAATGCCTTGCATCATTTCTAAAACTGAAAAAAAAAATCTCGAGTTAGTAGTGACATTAGAACTTAGATTCTTGTTACCATTTTATCCAATAATGCTCATTTCTCCTGAGATCTTTTTTATAATTTTACTCATTTTTCCTCATATTTTGTACTCTATCCATGTGTTCTAATCTCCTTTCAGCAAAATCAACTCCTACTCACCCTTCAGTAAGCTAATCCCACCCACTTAGGCTGATCATGGTTTCTCCCTAATTTTTATCATCCATATTATACAGTCACATGAATCTCTCTACTTTTAAGAGAGTTTAATACTGGTAAAATAAGTGAATTCTATAGCAACAGGATGTCTGGATATCAGCAATATACTTATTTAGTAGAATAAATGGAAGTATATGACATTTAAAATTTTTGAAGCATTTCCCTGATGATAAGTGACGTTGAGGATCATTTCATGTGTTGGCCATTTGGATGTCCTCTTTGGAGAAGTGTCTGTTCATGTCTTCTGCCCATCTCTTTACTGGATTATTTGTTTTTCAGGTGTGGAGTTTGGTGAGTTCCTTATAGATTTTGGATACCAGTCCTTTATCCAATGTCATTTGTAACTATCTTTTCCCATTCTGTTGGCTGCCTATTTGTTTTATTGATTGTTTCCTTTGGTACACAAAAGCTTTTTATATTGATAAAGTCCCAATAGTTCATTTTTGCTCTTGATTCCCTTGCCTTTGGAGATGTGTCGAGCAAGAAATTGCTGTGGCTGAGGTAAAGGAGATTGTTTCCTGCTTTCTCCTCTAGAGTTTTGACGGCTTCCTGTCTCACATTCAGGTCCTTCATCCATTTTGACTTTACGTTTGTATATGGTGTAAGAAAGTGGTCTAGTTTCATTCTTCTGCGTGTTGCTGTCCAGTTCTCTCAGCACCATCTGTTAAAGAGGCTGTCTTTTTTTTTCATTGGATACTCTTTATTGCTTTGTCAAAGATTAATTGGCCATTATTTGTGGGTCCAATTCTGGGTTCTCTATTCTATTCCATTGGTCTATGTGTCTGTTTTTGGCCAATACCATACTGTCTTGATGACTACAGCTTTGTAGAAGAGGCTAAATCAAAACCACACTGAGATACTCCCTCGTGCCGGTCAGAGTGGCTAAAATGAACAAATCAGGAGACTATAGATGCTGGTGAGTATGTAGAGAAATGGGCACCCTCTTACACTGTTGGTGGGAATGTAAACTGGTGCAGCCTCTCTGGAAAACAGTGTGGAGATTCCTCAAAAAATTAACAATAGAATTCCCCTATGACCCAGCAATAGAACTGCCAGGGATTTACCCAAGGGATACAGGAGTGCTGATGCATAGGGGCACATGTACCCCAATGTTCATAGCAGCACTTTCAACAATAGCCAAATCATGGAAAGAGCCTAAATGTCCATCAACTGACAAACAGATCAAGAAGATGTGGTTTATCTATACAATGGAATACTACATGGCAATGAGAAAGAATGAAGTCTGGTCATTTGTAGCAACGTGGATGGAACTTGAGGGTGTTGTGCTAAGTGAAATAAGTCAAGCAGAGAAGGACATCATATGTTTGTACTCATATGTGGAACAGGAGAAACTTAACAGGGGACCATAGGTAGGGGAAGTGGAAAAAATTATTAAGGATAGGGAGGGAGGCAAACCATAAGAGACTCAAACCCTGGGAACAAACTGTGGTTTGATAGGGGTGGTGAAGAGGGGAAAATGGGTGGTGGGCATGGAGAAGGGCACTTGTTGGGATGAGCACTGGGAGTTATATGGAAACTAGACAATAAGCTATAATAAAACATTTTTTGAAGCAGAGCAAAAGTTTAGTGTAGTGGAAACTGGCCACATATGGTTAAAATATTAATAAAATTATGTGAATAAAGCTGATAAACAGAGGATTTTCCCCATGGTTTGGGAAGTAGTGAATTGAAAACAACAAGAAATTATTACTTGGGGATCAGTATTACTGTCCCCAGAAAACTCGCTTGCATGGAACTTTGAATACTGAGAGTTCAACAGGGAGAGAAATATCCTGATTGTAATAGCCATTGGGATGATGTTATATGACTTCTTCTTGGGAAGTGTCAACTGAAAGGAAAATTCTAAGAGAAGAAAAGACCTAATAGGGATCTAATGGGCATCATGACATTTTAAAATTATTGCCTTGGAGAAGAGAATTAGATAAATAATATGAAACTATAATAGCCATGGAAGTTACAACACAGGCCAACAAACAGAAATTATGGAGATTGATTTAATAAAGAGTAGAACTTCATAAGTATTGAAATTGCCCAAATGGAATATACTGCCTTCAGAATTTAAGAATCAGTGAACTCCCTGTCAGTGGTTGTGATTACAGAGAAACTGTGCAACAATATTTTGGAAATATCACAGAAGATATTAATATCGCAGAAGAGATGAACTCAGTAGTAAGAATAGATTTAACTTAGCATTATTTCTTAATTCTAAGGTTTTATTTTATTTGTAACTATGTCAACTTTCACCCTAGCTAAATTGGGAATTCTCTGAGGTCAGTGTCTATGCCTGATATATTTAAAAAATTTTTTCCAAAGTTACTTAAAGCAGTGTATCTTTACAGATGCACTTGGTAAATACTCATTGGCTGATTATTCTATAAATGTGTTAGACAAAAGCTAATAATATGAATGACAATGTTCGACTATGGTTCCTCAGGTTTGTCCATGTGACTCTTGAGATCAACCTTTGGGAACTTCTAGACATTCCTTCTGCTTCAGTCATACCTCTTCATTTTCTACCAGGTTTTGTGATTCTACTTACTGGTCAGTTTGTCCATTAGGAATATGTTGCCATCCTTCCACATTTTAGCTTAATAGCTAAGCCCTCACTGCAGCTGAACTTTTGAAGTGAAACTGAGATGGAATCATTCATTATTCAGCTTTGCTCCTTATCCCTCCATTGTTCCCTCCAGTTATGAGAAACTGTGTCCAGAATTAACTCACTTCAATGAGTGGCCTGTCAATTTAGTGGGACATATTTGAAACAAATTAATTCTGGATATACACTTGATAATTTGAAGCCAAGGGTAAATCCAACATCATGAGAACCGAAATAGAAAACAATTTCTAATAACAAAACCATTATGTGGTGGCAAGGATGATAAGTCAGTTGATAACCTCTCTTTATCCTTGAATCCTTTATTTTCTCTTTTGACAATCAAAAAAAGTCATGGGCGTCTTCTTCAAAGGAAGCTGTGTAACCAATCCTTTGGTTTCTGATTATTGGGTTTATGTAACTAGTTGTTTACATAGAGATTTCAGAAGAAATAGCCTAGTGTACTCAGTGTTTGGCAGCACTATTCAAACAGCTATAGTTACACCATTTGTTTGGTCAGTTCTCTGGTAAGCATTTGGAAGCCTGAACTGATAATAAAATAAACAAGCTTCTATTAGCTTTTAATTTTTTAATTAGTAGTTCCAAATTTTAAAATATTGGATCTTTGAGTCACAAAGATAGTCACTGTGAACATTAGGGTACACAAGTAAAGTGTCTGACTAGCCTACTTTTTTCTAGAGTAGGTGGAAAAGACCAAGCTCAGATTTTCACAGGATTACTGAATAAATAGTTAAAGGATGAAGACAGTCTAATGATGACAACGATGATGCTGCTGACCATGATAAGTATAGACCTGAGATAAAAACAAAATGGTTTTCTTTTAGTTTAGTGCTGTACACTTGCATCCTGTACTGGTTGTAGCATTTAGAAAAATGTAATGAGGAATAAGAAGTAGGATCTGTTTAGGCAGCACAATTATAGCACCAATGAAAAATAAATCCACCTGTATTTTCTGCTCAATGACTCTGTAGACCTAAATCTTCTCTAAAAATTTTTAAAAAATAATTTAAACAATCACAGTACTATTACTGATTAAAAACTATAATACAAAGGTCTTATTACTAGATGCTAATGTACAAAACTACATAAAATGAATAGCAGAATTAGAAGAAGATCCTGAGAAAATTTCATTTAAATGTCATGTGTAAGCAGATTGATGTATATTTAGTATATTTAGCATATGTAATAAGGGATATTAACAAATTAACCTGTCAGACAGTTATCTGGTGTTAATAAAGCTTTCTGCTTCTAAGAACTTTTTACGCTTATGAACTTTATTTGCCCAAAGAAATCCATGTAATCTTTAAAAAAAACTTAAAGTCCTTCTCAATCTAAGATAAGAGGCACATTATGGTGTCCTGGCATAGCTTTTCGGAACACTTCTGTCTAACCTTTAAACTTCTCTCTTATCTGCTTCTGTCAAATGTTTCTGCATAGCTGGTAAAGCTCTTGCACAAAAGTTAATGTGGATTAAGAGGCAGCACAAAAGACTCTTATAATAAATAATCGATTAACTCTGCTAATGTTGAGTCCACTGTTGAAAGATCCTAGAGCAGAAATGACACAAGGTGCAAATGGACCAGGATGTTCTGGTTTGATTCAGTGTTCACCAGTTAGATACAGGTGGGTTCAAATGTGTTTCAGAATCTAGAGGGGCAGAAATCTATCTGCATCAAGACCTAAGCAGCTTCCAGGGAAAAGAGGTCTAGAAATAGTAAACTTAAATCTGTAATAAAGTTGGTTTCCTAGAGAGAAGTCCATCCTTCTGAACACACACAGGAGGTCTGAAACCAGGAATGTGTTCTTGACCTAGTTGGTCCATTGTGATTTAACAGTAATAGGGAGAGAAGCCATAGTCACAACTGAAAGATCTGCTTTTAAATCAAATTTACTGATGCAAAACTTTTCAGACTTTAAGATAGATGTGAAATCACCAGGAAATCCTGTTAAAATGCAGATTCTCTTTCAGTTGGTAGGTTGAACCAGGTAAGACTGATGATGCTATAGATTCCATAGAACAACACATGGTCTCTGATATTAGGATCTAAGCAAAGATCTACAAGATTATGGTCCAGACTGGTAGTATTATAGTGGTCCTTTTATACAGTGTGACAAATAAAAGAGTAGTATTTTTCATATTTTGTCACCAGACACTGAACAGGTTTGTAAGATCACAGGTGTCTCTTCCACCAAGATATCCAGGTAAGCCAGTAGTGGCATTTAAGCTATTATCTCTCAGTATTTAAGATACTGAGAGAGGGCTGCCAGGAGAAGCAGCAGGACACCCTGTTGTAGCCAAAGCAGCATGGGAGAGTCAGACAAAAGGGACGGCACTGCAGAGTAGGAGACCACAGGCCTGCTCCAGCAGAAACCCTCTCCTCAGCAGAGGGGAACCAAGCAGAAGTGAGAAGTGACAGAAGCACATTGTGGTTACTGGACTATTGATGTGGACGTCCGAGAATCACGCCTTGGATAAGCCCATATATAAAATGAGTGGTTAGGGAAAGTGGAATTCCGTTGTACCCATTAGGATAAGAGATACAATAAACATGACCAAACCACAATTATAATGTTTGCAGAAATTCCAGGAGACAGCTAATCAAATTTTAGAATTTCAAAGGTATTTGTACATATAAAATATCATCATAAAAATTCTTTGAGATTAAATGTAAGTTAATGTAGAGTGCAAAGCAAGAAGGTAAAATTGGCTTCTGAAGGAGAGAAGATACTTTTTCCATTGCTAGGCTCTGAATTGGCATTTCTTCCAAACTGAATTGCCCACAATAAACAAAGCAAGCATTTTTAGAAAATTTAAAATGTTATTCTTAATTTAGAAGGCACATCAGACTGTCCTGGAGTTTTAGAAACACTCCTTTCTAAATGTGAATCTCTTCCCTCCATATTGAAATATTCTAGCTTATACTAAGGGCATTTTATATCTTAAAATCCCCCAAAGAATTCAATTTACATTTTAGTCAAAACTGACATTTTATTTTAAAGCGTCAAATATCTGGAATATCAGTGTCGATTCAATATAGCCATTTCCAGATTGTTAACTCATAAAAAGTGGTTTCTTGATACTAAAATAAACATGGAGATAATCTTGTTTTAATATTATAATAATTTTATATTCTATAAGTAGCATTAACATTAAATATGCATGCATTTAATTTCCCATGAATTATCCAAAATATACAAGTACTTTTGCCAATATACATTGGAATCTAAGTTAATAATTTACAAGAGATCTAAACATCACTTTATATATCCATTGACACTGAAATAATTTACCTTTCTGGTTTATGATATTGTACTTTTATAAAGGCAACTTAGTATATTGGAAAGAATGCTGGCTATAGAATCAAGTGAAATAGTAAATTTTAATCTTCATGCTGTAATTTTGACCATGAGCAATTCATATAACCACTTTAAGACCCAATTACTTTATCTATAACATAAGGATAATTAACTTAGTCAATGATTAGTGAGGATTAAATGGGATAACATGGAATATCAAGTACAGTGGATAATATGAATGTAAATTTTTTATTTCCTCTCTGGGCTCTCATTTCCTTATCTGTGAAATGGAGACAGTATTATATTTGATAACTATTTCATACAGTGGTCGTGAGAATCAAAATTAACTAAAGGATGTGAAATGGACATTTGTGATGGTTTTGTTAACTCCCTTCCCAAGGAGGAAGACAGAAAGCTCTCATTCAGCCTCCACTGTAGCTAGATTTTTTTGTTTTGTAGTGTTTGCTTAAACTAGTTAGTAATAGTTAAAAAAAAAAAAAGCTGAGTGTACTGTTTGCAAATAAGAACTCTAATTTAGTATAGGATGTAGCTTTTGCCTTGTAAATAGTCTACATTTAATTTTCAATTTTTGGAAGCTGCATATTGTGACAAAATAAATTTTTTCTGAACCAAACCTTGAGTAAAACTTTGGCAAACTTTAAGGAATCTTCACTAGAGCCTTGCTCAGTTAAATCTGGTCATCAGTTCCTTTCAAATAAGAAAGTAACATTATATATTTGAGAGAGACCCAAGGTATCTTAAATAATTTGCAAGGGGAGCCTGAGTGGCTCAGTTGTTGAGTGACAAACTCTTGGTTTCTGCTCAGGTTACGATCTCATGGTTCATGAGTTCAAGCCCTGCACTGTTAGCCCAAAGCCTGGTTGGGATTCTCTTTCTCTTCTTTTTTCTCTGCCCCTCCTCTATTTGTTCTCTCTCTCTCCCCTTCTCAAAATAAATAAACATAAAAAATAATTTATGACAATTGGGTAATCATATAAAAAGGTGGATTACTTATCTTCTATTTACCTCAATATAAATTTTAGATAGAACCAAGACTTAAATGTAAACATCAAATTAATAAAATTATCTTAGAAGAATACATTAATTAAAAAAATTGTAGAATAGGGAAGACATTACAATTTGGGCAAACTGCCTGAATACAATAAATTAATGATTGATAGTTGTTTTATATTTTAAAAATCAGAGTGGAAAAAAATCACCATAAACAAAGTCACAAAACAAATAAGACACTGGAAAAATATTTTCAACATATATCACAAAGGCCTAATTTTTGAATATATAAAATGTTCATACAAAGAAAATGAGAAAGTAAAAAATAAAGGGCCTAATAAAATACTGTATGTAAACAATTATTTCAACCACAAGAATAATTCAAATAGCTTTTAAACACATAAGAAATGACCAAAAATATTTATATAAGGTAAATATTAATGATAGTGATAAGATACCATTTATATATAATAAAACAAAATATACAATAAAAGGGCTTAAAATTTATATAAGGTAAATATACATGATAGTGATAAGATACCATTTTTTAATATATACAATAAAATGACCAAAAATATTTATATAAGGTAAATATACATGATAGTGATACCATTTTTATGTATACAATAAAACACTGTGTTTTGATGGGGTAAAGAGTACTAGCACTCTCAAACACTGTTGATATGAGTATTAGATGGTGCAAATTCAATGAAGCAATATTGGTCACAGTCTCTTTTTTTTTTTTT